>PVKS010004505.1:0-92586 GCA_004027875.1 Aplodontia rufa | reverse complement strand
GGGTATCTTTCCAGGGGACTTAGAATCAGCACATTATAGTGACACAGCAATATCTATGTTCATAGCAGCAGAATTTACTATTGCTAGGCTATGGAAACAACCCAGATGTCCCTCACTGGAAGGATGGATCCAAAAACTGTGGTACATTTATACCATGGAATATTACATAGCAATTAGAAACAATGATGTTGCAGCCTTCGAAGGTAAATGGATGGCTATGGAAGAGGTCATGCTGAGTAAAATCAGCTTAACCCAGAGATCTAAGGGTCGATTGTCTCCACTCATCTGTGGAGGTGGGGACTAGACCCTAGACAATGAGAAAGTTGGTCTATTAGCATGTGTTAAATCCAGATAAGATGTAATGTTTTACAACCTAATACTTTTTTTAGAGATATAGTGGGAAGGGGAAGGGTGGGATAAGGGAGGGTAATTTGGGGGGCACTCCTGGGGGTAATTGCAATATCCAGAATATATACATACATTATTTTGTTAAAAACTTGTATGGTTGTTCAAAAATAAAAAATAATTTAAAAAGTCAGTAAATGTGCACTAAAGATGCAATTAAAAAATTTCCAATCTATAGTTATTGGAACCCACAGATACAGAGGGTCAGCCATAATTTGCTACCCACCTATCTCTCTGTCCTCATCTCTCAGATCTTCTCCTCTTTACTCTCCCCAGAGTCTAGAACATTTCTTTCTCAGGTACATTCATTTTTCCCATATTTTTAAGATGTTTCTTCAGGTATTACTGATGCCAGATTGACATTTATTTTCTCTCACTACATCAAAGTCCTTTTCCAGTGAGTTTTTTTTTTTTAAAGAAAGAGGGTCAGTGTGAGAGAGAGAAAGAGAAAAAACAATTTTATTTAGTTTTTCATATGGCTTTCATTGCTCTGAGACTTCCTTGTGTATGTGATGCTGGGGTTTGAACTTGCATATTCGACCATGCCAGGCAAGCTCCGTAACTGCTGAGCCACCGCTGGAGCCCAATTTCCAGTGAATTTTGAGTTCCATTAGTGCTCTTAAGAATCCAGTAGCTATTGTTCCTTTAAAGGCTATCTGCCTCTTCATTCTGGCTACATTGAAGATTTCTTTGACTTTGGTGTTCTATTGTTTCTCTGTGATATATTAGGTGTGGAAGTCTTTTAATGCTTCAGGTTTTAATTTATCAGATCTTCTGTAACTTTATATTGGTCTCCTTCTTCAGTTCTAGAATCCCCCAGCCGTTATTCCTTTATATGTGCCTCTAACTGTTCTTTTTCTTTCCTCACAGAAGTCCAGTTGAATCTGTTAGACATTTTCAACCCTTTCCTTTCTTTTAACCTCTTGTGTTCAATTTCCCATCTGTGTATTTTCTGCTTTATTCTGGATAATTTCTACATTCTGTGTTCAACTTCTCAAATTATCTCTTTAGCTATGTCTAGTCTATTAATAAACATATCCTTTTGTGTGTGTGTGTGTGTGTGTGTGTGTGTGTGTGTGTATGTGTGTGTGTGTATGTTTGTGGTACTGGGAATTGAGCACAGGGGAACTTAACCACCCCAGCCCTTTTTGTTTTTTAATTTTGAGACAAGGTCTTGCTAAGTTGCTTAGGGCGTTGCTAAGTTGCTGGGGCTGGCTGTGAACTTGCGATCCTCTTGTCTCAGCCTCCTGAGTCACTGGGATTATAGGTGTTCACCATTGTATCTTGCTATCCATTGTGTTTTAAATTGTTAAATCCATTGTTAGCTATTTCTTTAGCTATTTTGCTTATTTTCTTATTCTGTACTAATTTTATAAATTGCTAATTTTATTTCTGTAAAAATAATTATTTTACATTTTGAATTTGATAATTCTCTTATCTGAAGTATTTTCTGACATGTTCGTTTCTTTTCATTTTTCTTTATTGTGGTTTCCACTGGTTCTTGGTTTTGTGTGCTTTGCATTTTTGTAAGTGTGAATTCAGTTACTAGCATATTTATCTGTGGAGCTTCCCGAGATCTAGAATGAAGTAGATTCATACATAAATAATTCATGCTTGCTCCTTCCAGGTTCCACCTTAAAATAAATTGTTGTTTTGAGGTTGTTGGAGCACGTAGGGACTGAGAATTGTCTGGAGGTTCTGTATGAAAGCGAGAGTTTGATTACATATTTTTAGGGAAAGCCCCTACCTCCACACACACGTATTCACAAGGTCTGAGTAGTCACGTTTTCTTCAGTCTCTGGAGAGAAATCCATACACATAGTTGATATGATGACATTGTGCAATTTAGAAAAAGGTACTATCTTGAGACACTTTATTCCCACTGGTCAGAAAATTTTCATCATAACCTTAAAATCCAAGATGACTGTGAAGTGAACTGTGTGAGCACAAGTTGTCCTTGTAGAATGGACATGTCACTCCTCTCTTCTGTCCAATGAAGTTCTTTCCAGCCTTCAGATCTAACTCAAATTCTCTGTCCTTTGAGAAGACCCCCCAGACCCTCAACTCTGACTTCAGTGGCTCCCCTTCTTCCTCTGAATTATCATGGTAGCACCTATCACAGATGCACTGCTTTTTGTTTAGTTATTCTCTTTATCTGACCTCCATCACCAGACTCACAGTTCCATGTTTTATCAATGTTTTCTATTTTCCATAGCCTTAGAGTAATAGTTGTAATATTTCTATTCAGTAATGGGAATTGAAGAATTTAATTGAATAATAGGATGTGAATCTACCAAGACAGCTATTTTAAATAGATTAGAAATTGTGGTGGTGCATAAAGGTGAAGTCTCATGGGCGCAGCTCAGAAGGCTGCCAGAGTGGGCAGAACCCTTCTAGCATGGCCACTGTGTCACAGAGGGCTTGAGTCTTTCCTTATACTCAGTTCGTGCCACAAGCAGAGAGTGGTTTTTCAGACTTCTCTCTTATTAGAGTCAGAGATGTGTGCTACAGAGGAAATTCTTGGTACTGTTCCAGGAAAATGATTGTTTTCTACCCTCATTGTTTTTTCAATGATGAGAGATTAGGCCATACTGTTCTACAAAAATTATTGCCCTAAAATTTGTTTGATCCTTACTCAGTTATTTTACTCAATTTGTCAAAAGAAGGAACACATGTCATAATTTTTCTTCCTTTCCAATTCTTTTCCACTTATTTTGTGATTTGGAGATTTCTTTCAGAGGAACTAAAAAAATACTGTCTTTAAAATCTTCAGTTTGCTGTTATTTTGCTTTATTTGATATTTATGGAAAACTTGACTTGGCACTGAGTACTTTTGAGTTATCTTACTTAAATCTTTAAAGATCCCTGAAATTTCCATTTTAAAGATGAGGAAACTGAGATAAAATAACCTGTCCTTGTCACTTAACCATTAAGGAATGGGACCTCGTGAGGTGGACTTAGACCCATCTGACTGGAGGGCTTTTGCTGCTTCTGGTGGACCACACATTTCCAGATTAACTTTATTATAGGATTTGGTCAGATTTCAAATGTCAAACATTAAATATACTTAAATGCCTTCTTCTCTGCTTGAGATTCAAAATTCATTATGATGTTAACAGGATGTAACCTTCTAGGGAAGTGATTGAGCCTTTCCAGTTTCCCTTGTTTACTTTTACTTTGTATTTGGACAAACAGCTGGAAAACATTATATTCAGTGACTACTACTTAATGACTCAGGTTTATGTCATCGTGAGGAGGGTCCTCAAGCACTCTCAAAGTCATCAGTGGGTGTGTTTTTGGGGATTGTGGAATAAGACCTCTTTTCCTGTGAGGGGCACACCCCAGGGGTTGCAAGATTGTGATTGGCCAGTCTTCCCCCTGTGTCCCTGTGGGGCAGGCTGGGGTTTGCTTTGCCTGAACCATCTACAGTGGCTTCCTTACAAGGAAGGGGAGCTGTGTTTCAGAGGAAGGAGAGGCATGGAGAAGTAGCAGGCAGTGAAAAACTACAGCTCTTGTGCTGTACTTCATGATAACTACATGGTGACACTGGTGGGTATTTGGATGGAGGGGTCAGACACTTGGGGTGGGGGGGTACTGAAGATTCTCATTTGTTTCTCAAAGCATTTAAACAGGACTTAAAGCCATAAGGCTGGATGAAGAGGACCCGGAGGCACACAGGTCATAAACATAGGACTACTCGAAGGTGTTACTCTACTGAGAGCTTGGGCCCTAGGAAAATCAAAATGTATTCATTGATTTCACTTTGCAAGACATGAGAAAGCTACAACTGACAGATGATCACCAAGTGGAAATGTGGGTTGAAGAGAAGAGAAATAGACTAGCCAAGAATTCTGTTTTGGGTCACTAGGTGGATACTTGGTGCCATCAAGAGGGACAGTGAATCTGGGAGGGTACAGAAGGTTGGAAGATGGGATGAATTCAGTTTTCATCAGTCATGATTCATTTCTGTGGCTTTAATTAAAAGGGTGAGCTTGTGAACTCCCAGACCTCTATTACATAAATTATTACATAAATAGGAGGTTCAGGGCAAAAACATGATCGGCAGAAATATTTGAGGGTGGAGGAGAGGGGCCTGTGAAATGGGTGGAAGGATGGAGGAACAATAGACAGCAGATGCCAGGTTCACCTGGTATGCCAGGTGGGGAGTGAGTCTGAAGGAGTGTCAGCGTGTTCCATTGCTGGAGAAGAGGGGTCAGGTTAGCTAATGACTGACAAATGTCTACTGGTTTTGACCAAGACTATTGCAGAAGAGCTGTGGCATCAAAATTCAGTTAACACGGGGATTTTTAAGTGGACAAGAAGAGAAGTGGAAAAACAGGAACAGAAGCTATTGTAAAGCTGACTCTGAATAAAGGAGCGGTAGATACAGCAGCTTATGGTGGTCATTGATTTTTTTGTGCTGCTGATGGAAGCAATAGAAGAGAGGGAAGTTGAAGATCTGGAGAAAAGGACATGAACAAGGTCCCGAAGTGGAGGTGAGTGGGATGAGAGACATTTCACCTAGTGAATTACTAAGAACCAGGGGGATGCATCTGTTTCCAGATGTGTGTGGATGATCATGGGAATATTTCAATTGGTACACAGTGTCACATGAAAGTTATATCAACTCCCCCTCCTTGATCTTGACTCAAAAATATTTAACATTGGGGGAGTCATTATTACTCTTATTTTACAATTCAGGGGCCTGTGCAAAAAAATCTAGGAGTTTGTAAATAAAGTTTTATTGGAAAATACTCTATGACTGCTTTCATATTACAACACTAAAACCTAAACTATTCACTATCTGACCCTTTTCAGAAACATTTTCTAACTTCCATCCAGTTGATAAAACCAAGGCCCCGACAGGACAGTGACTTCAGAGCACCCCCACTACACTCTTGTCCATCTCGAAGACCACTTCTCTGGTTCTCTTGGCATTCTTCTGATGCTGTGAAATCTCTTAGAGTTATCTGATACCTTATTTCTCAGCTGCTGTCAATAGTTACAGTTGTATATTCAATGGAATTCACACCTGTCCTGGCTTCACCATAGATGCACAACTTGGTCTTGATACTCACTGAAGGGACGCAAGCTGAGGACAGGGATGTGACATGCTGCTGCTGGAGCCCTGCTCTTTCTATGTTGCAGGAGGTGCAAGTTGAGTTGCTTTACTGGCAAGGCTTTCTTTAAGAAGCCAGGACTCACTACCTCTCTGAAGTCATTAACAAACCCACACATGTTCCTTCCACCTCTGCATCCCAGTGGTTTTCTTTCTCTCCTGCAAATTCCTCAGCACTTTGAATGCATTGTCTCTAACCCTACACCTGCACTTTCCAGGACAGGCTAAATCCTGGGACATTCCCCTCTCTCTGACAGGAAAATCAGATTCCCTCCTGAATCTTTTGAAATCGACTTTGAATTATTGACCAAATTTGAAAGCAAAGGGCTAAGGGTATGTTTGTTCTTTCTTCCGTACTGCTCACTGTTTATTTAAGAGAATACACATCTAGTCAAATCTATTTCAAATGCTTCTAAAGGCTTTTACTAGTTGCAGGTTAGTTCTACAGCTTGATTTCTCAAGTTAGAGTTGTATTTAGATGGATGGTTGATAGATGCCTTGCTGCTCGAAGTGGCCACCGTTGGTTCACAATGGTGCTGCATCACTTGGAAGCTGTTAGAAATGCTGAGCCTGGATCCACTGTATTTTTTAGAATCTGTTTTATTTTATTTTTAAGAGGGGGGAACAGTGAGAGAGAGGGAGACAGAGAGAAAGAGAGAGAATCATTTTTATTTAGCTTTTCATCTGGCTTTTGTTGCTCTGACACTGTTGTGTACGTGGTGCTGGGGTTCGAACCTGCATCCCCATGCATGCCAGGCAAGCCCTGTGACTGCTAAGTCCCAAGAATCTGCTTTTCAACAGGATCCCCAGGGATGCAAATACACATTAGGGTTTGGGAAGAACCATTCTGTCATGATCTTGTGTTTCAGGAAATGTTTTTATTTATTTTGTATATTTTATTTGTTATGATGATTTATATTTCAGTATATATGTTTATATATTTTATGATGATGTGGTTTTATATTTTATATTCTATGATGAATGTTTTTCTTATCAAAATTTTTTTTGCTGTTTTTCTCTGTTATTTTTTGGGATGGATCACATTTAATGGACAGAGTATGCTTTTATTATTTTTGCTACTTACAGTGTACTTTATGTAGAAATAAAGTCCAAAGATTTTACTGTTTTTGACAAGTCTTGTGAAATCAGTAGTAGGTGGACAATGTCAATCTTCCCTCATAACAAGCTTAATGCTGTTTTTTAAAGTCTATGTATTTGTGTGCATATTTTATCACATCCCTTTGATTACTTTGGAAATTGCTTATACTCATACCTGTGGATTCTGTATGGGATGAAGTTTTATTTCTCATTTTTCTAATTCCTTGAAAAATCAATGAGGGATTAATTATGCAAGTAAACATAGGATTAAAATTGCATTCCTTTCAAATTCATAGTTTATGCATAGAACTCTTTATACTGTCCTTGACAATTAGTCCAAGCAAGCAGAGTAAAAATTACTGCATTTATTTATTTTGGACATGTCATGCTCTTGAACAGAACTCTGAAGATTCAGGAAAAAGTAAATCTTCTTCTCACCCCTTCTTCCAGCCCTGCAGGCTCCTCCTCTAGTGTGACAGTTCTCGCCAGCATATTGTGGGCGAGATTGTGTAGAGCCATGGCTGAGAAGATGGCCAGACACAGTTTGAACCTTGGCCAAGGGCATTGTGACCTTGGGCAGGTTACTAAATCTTCTTGTGCTTCATTTTTCTCATCTGCAAAACGGGAATATTACAATTGCTAAAAGGTACAAATGAGTTAATACATGTAAAATGCTCAAACAATCCTTGTCTTGCAGAATACAGTCAATAAGTATTAGCTATTAATAGTATACATAAACATTTGTGTCATTATCTTTTCTGTACATAATTAGTAGTGTACTTTACATATGTAAATACCTTGCCTTTTTAAATCTAACTGTGTGAGAGTCTTCACTTTATGATGTGGAGTTTGGTTCATTTTATTATGTATTAATAACATGTCTTGTTTTCAGGGAGCTGTGCAGTGTTTGGGTTTATAGATGCAATTTATTTGTCTAGCTCTGGATTGATGGACATTTAGATGTTCCCATCCTTAGGATATCATAGAAAGACTGGGGTCATGGTGTGTGTCTGAATGTCTGTTGGGTAAATTTCTAGAAATGGAATCTGGCAATAGCCACAGCCTAGCTTTTAGTTTTGGTAAATGTTGATGACTAGATTCCCACAGAGTATTACACTATACCAGCAAAGTGTGAGAATACGTATTTTTGATAGTCCTAGTTTAATTTTTTTAAAATGCAGCTTCATTTAGAAATAATAAAAATTAGCATATTTATTTGGAAATGTGATTGAGGTTTGTAGATTATTTGGAGCAAGTTGGTGGGCAGGTTGGGAAGGTAACACTTTATCCTGGTGTTGGAAGGAGCCAGAAGAGGTATTGTCAAGTGACAATTTAGAGGGTTTTTTTTAGAGGAACTGAACAATATACAGCACAATGTATATTCTCTAACTTCCAAAGTATTCTTGAGATACAAAAACAAAACGAAGAGTTTGGGGGGAAATACCAAACAGAACAATAGCGTCTTTCACGTTAGTTTGCACCAGAGCCTGGCCTCCCAAATGCTCCTTGACTTTGACTTTTCCTGGCGTAGCAGAGCTGTTCGTTGCATCCAGTTTCTGAGATGACCATGGCACAGAGGGTCTCTTTCTTCTACTCTAATGTTTCATGTGCGAAGTCTTGCTGTCGCTCGAGCTGACCATACAGCTTTTGTTTAGGATGTAGGCGCAACAGTTTCTCCTAAAAACATTCAAATATTAATATAATCCCAGAAGTAAATAAGACCTAACACTTCTGTCAACACTGAGCATTCTGTAAGACCTTCGTTGAGTGATTTCTGGGCAACCACAAATATTTTGAGTCCCTTTCTTATGTGTTTTCCTTTTGTAGCTAATTCAGCCGTGGATTTAACAGGGATCATAATGCACACTGCTCTCCCGAAACGTAACTCCCGTCTGTGGTGAGAATTAGGATTCAAACTGAGATCTGTGTTTTTAATCCATTTGGCAGATGATCCCTAGTCTGTTTTTGAATATGCAGATGGGCTGAGGAATTGACAGAGGAGAGACAAAAGATAGTATTCCTGGAGGCAGAGGAACACATGGCCATTTCAAGTCACTAGCGTCCATCAGGAGATGCTTTTTGTCTGTCGGGGTGTAGAACAGGGAGCCAGGTCAAGGTGAAAAGCAGAGAACAGTTGGCTGTGCTCTCCCGACCTGCAGCAATGTCCTAGCTGTTGCACGGTCCCAGGAACTGACCTCAGGGGGGTCTGTGATGCTGTGCTTTGCCATTGTGTGGCACTGAGCCCCACTGTGGGATTTGCTTTTGGCCTAGGTGGTGTCATTCAGGGGACCAATAAGCAGGGTTCACAGTTGCCGGGGGTGAGCTGAGTCACTCAGCCATACAATGCTTACTGTGTTTCAGGATCTTGGCAGACGAGGAAGTGCCTCTTCTTTCCTCCTTTACAGTCCTCTCGACACGGTGGATACGTGAAGCTTCACAGTGGTATATATAGCTCTTAACTGTGTGCCAGTCTTTTAGTCACTTAATTGTTAATGATTGCAAACATCAATGAGACATATTTAGACATCTTCCTCTGGAGATGGCCTGCATTCTCCCTTGAATGTTATTTCTTGCTTCACCCCAGAAGACATGTCTCTCTCTTAATATAGCGTGCATTCTCCCTCGAATGTGTATCTCCTTTCCCAAATGAATCTGTGTCTGAAAAAAAAAAAAAAGATGTATTTCTATAACCCTTTTACAGACGAGGAATAGTGTCAGAGAGCTTGAGTGACAGGTGCAGACTGGGAAGGGGACAACAGAGACTCACGCCCAGGACTTTCTCATGGGAGGGTGGTGCTTCCCTCCTGTGCTAGTCTGCCAGCTGAGAATAAAGTGCCTCTGAGGCGGTAAAGTGTTGCCACATCTGCCAGACCCAATTGTTTCTTCTAAATAAGGGCTCGTTATCATTCCTAGTTCAACTACCCTTAAAGTAATTACAATCAATTTTAATGTTTCAGTAGCTCTTTAAAGTATCTTTAGTACTTCTCCAAAAGTTGAGTCTTCGCTCATTGACAGGTTGTCAGAATTGCCCTTTAGTTTCTCTCTGATCAGTGACAACACCCAGGCTCTTTGATCAGATCCTGGTGTGGGCTGGTGATCTCCAACCCCAACAAGGTCACTGTCTGATTCTGTTAGGTCCCTGATGTGCACCACGCTGCGTTCTTCTTTTACACACACTTATGTTATATTTCTAGTGTTTTTCCCCTTCTTCTGAGTAATATTGATTCTTGTCTTCATTAATTCTTCCATCACTGCCAATTTTCCCTTTGTGTTCAACATCTCTGTTATTGTTCAATAGGCTTATTCTAGATTTGTTGATTTCTCAGTCTAATTTATTTCTTGTTACTCTTCTTTTACTTCTAAGCCTTACTGTATTTTCTGCAACTGTCTTCGACCCACACTCCCGTAGATGCGTTGCTACATCTCTTCTTGCTCTTTTCTCAGCCGTTCATCCCCAGTTCTCTTCCAGCCTGTTCGAGTATGGGATAGGGGTGTGGACAGAGCCCAGGCCTATATTGGCTCCAGGCAACCTGCAGGCACTCAGGATCATTGCCCAGGCTGTCATTCTTTTTCCACCTCTCCCAGACTCCTGCCAGCATCAAGCAAGGCTTTTCTCTGTCCTGCAAGCTGACCAGAAAAGGGGACACAGTGCCCACAGAATCAGGAACCCATAAGTGGCCTCTGTAGCCCCCAGTGTTTCATCACAGAGTTGCAGGGAGTTGGTGACTCAGAGCTTTCGATGATGGGCTCAGGCATCCCATGTCTGCTATCTCACCCCTAACATTCTCCTTTCCAGGTGAACTACATTACCTATGCTGATAGCCAAGGAGGGATGCTCTGGGAGGTTAAGTAGCTTGCACAGCACCTAAGGGTCTAGACAGGTGGGTTTCCACCCCTTGTCTGTGTGACTCCAAAACCTATTCTCTATCAAATGAGTTGAATGCTTGAGTATTTTTTACACCTTTGGTTATTCAGTTGATGTGTCTCCTTCATGTCCTAATTAGAGGGTGTCTCAGTATTCCCTACTGTTGTACCTTAATACTGTTACATCAAGCTCCCTAGAGTTACTCATTTTCCCTACTTGATTTATTAACAACCCAGTACATTGTTCCTTTGTTCATTGTATTAGAATCAAGCAACTGGAGAACCTATTTCCCTGCCTAGCTTCCTGCCACAGTGGAAGCAGGGCTACATTAATTATGCTGTTCAGCTCTGACAATCTAATAATATCGGGATCAAGGTTATTGGTTATTTTTCTTTTAATGAATTAAACTTTGCTGCTTATAGAACTTTCACATGGCTCCAGCTCTTTGCATTCTGTTAACACCGGATTTCTACTCTCAAACTCGTATCTTGCCCACACCAAGTTTGTGCTGCTATTTGTGTTGGCATATTATCAATCCCCAGCTGGCCATGTTGGGGTAAGACACTGATCTATTCAGATATGCCTGCATTTCGTAAGGTACTGATAGTGACTTTTTCATCTGCAATACAACATTTTAGATTTGATTCCAGAGTCACTTTCCATTCTATAATTCTGGTTTAGAATGAGTTTTTACAAGAAGAGTATCAACATTTCTTTTCCTACAGTGTATTTAAGGGGTTGAGGGCTTTCTTTTTTCTTCTTCTCTTCAGGGAATCAATTATTATTCGTTATGGGAACTATAGAAAAATATGGAAATACATGAAGAATAAAGTAATAGTGACCTAAATGAGATTATAGTGATAATCACTATTAACCATTTTGGCATATTTCTTTAAATAGTGTGTGTGTGTGTGTGTGTGTGTGTGTGTGTGTGTGTGTGATGTGTGAATGCATTTTTATATACCTGAGATCCCAACATATTTTTATAAAATTTTTTATTAAGGAATTGAGTTATTGTATAATCGTAAATGCATATAAAGTAACAATATGATATGCATTTGTTCTTAAACTAGAATTACCCCACATCGCCCACAGCCCAGGCTCTTGTTTCTTCTGTATTTCACTCCTACAAGCGATATAAGTGTTTAGATTGTGAATTCTCCAGAATTAAATGATTGCATAAGTATTATTATGCAATTCTCAAGTGGGTAAAGAGTATGCTACATTGCTGATTGTCTTCCTGGATGCCTCCCTATCCTCCCTCCTTCTCCTTCCCCTACCCCATATATCTAGGTTCCCCTTGATTATGTGTTGCTATGCCTTTCCTGGGTGTAACGCATGAGTTTGACAACCTTTCACTCAAGCATGGGTCTTGCTTTAGCCTCCATAAATGAGGGAAAACAGTCAACTGTAGAGTCTCTGCATTTGGCTAACTTCATTCAGCATTATTTCTTCAGTTGCCATCCATTTACCTTCAAAGGCTGCGATATTGTTGTTTCTAATAGCTGAGTAGAACTCCATTGTATATATACAGTACAGTTTTTGGATGCATTCATCCAGTGAGGGACATCTGAGTTGGTTCCATAATTTAGCTATTGTAAATTGAGCTGCTATGAACATAGATTTTGCTATGTTACTGCAATATGCTGATTCTAACTCCTCTGGGAAAATACTCAGAAGAGGGAAAGCTGAGATCCCAACACATTTAGCATAGATCATAATAAATTCTTCATTATTAAAAAACTGTACATAAACATAAATTTAATGATATTTTAGTATTTCATAATATATATATGCCATCACTTGCTAATCATTTCTAAGTATTAGGCCTTTAAATGGTTTCCAACTTTATGAATAATGGTCCTATGTACATCTTAGTGTATATATATATATATATACATATACACACATATATTTATATATATTTATCTACATTTATGTTTGCTTCATTTAGACCGATTCCTTGAAGTAAAATTACTAGGTCAAAATTTAAGACCATTTGAAAGATATGTGATAGGTAGTAATTGCCAGATTATTTACTGGAGTGACTAAGCCAATTTCCATTCCACTCAGCAGTGGCTTGGCACATGCATTAAATACTCTCTAACAAGTATTGCATGTTAGCATGGCTCATTTGATCAGCAAAATCTAGTGATGTTGCTCCAATTTGCAATATTACCAGTGAAATTAAGCATTTTTAACCTGTACATTATCTTTTTTTGCTGCTTTAAAAGACTCTTTTTATCTGATGAAGGTGAGTATCTTTCTTACAGCTTATAAGGAATCTTTATATATTAAGGCTATTAACAACTTTGTCTATTACATTTGTTGAAATTATTTTTTAATTTTTTATTGGTGGCTTTTTTAATGATTATTTCTGATGATTAGTTATGTACGTTTTATTTAGAATTTCAATTTACTGTATAATTTATAGTGTATATTACTTATGTTTACTATATTCCATACAGTACAAGTTTACAATATAAAATTATTAAATTAATTTATTGATTTTTATTTTTGAGTAGTCAGTTATGTCTTGAGTTGGTGTGTCTGTGATTCCTCCCATAGCTTTAGAAAATTTTTCCTAACACGGAAAGAAGATAAATATTTAATCATATTTTCTTCTAGCTTCTCTGATGGAATTTTTTTAGATGAATATGGAGTTAAAATTGAGGGGGAAACATTGTCAAACAGTCAAGAACAAATGTATATATAATTAGTTATCCAAGGCTAATGCCATGTCATGGATGCCCAGCTTGGGTTCTCCATGTTGCTATTTCCCCCAGAAAACCCCCTGAATTAAATGGATATCTCGTGGAGGTCAGAGATCTCCTTCTGAGATGATTTCCCCATATTCCCACCCTCCAGTCTCCTAGATATTCTTCCTAAGCCCTCCCCCACCATGTCCCCCACCCTACACCTCCAGGTATTCTAGGCAATAATCCCCTTGATGCGTTAAGAATCATATAATCTGAGGTTATTATTAGCTTAGCCATCTAACATACTGCTTCCCAGTGTATTCTAGCTTCCACAGAGGAGAGAAAAAATTCGGCCCTTGAGTTTCTGAGATTGGGATACTTCACTTAGCATAATTCTTTCCATCTCCATCCATTTAATTTCAAAAGCCATAATATTCTCTTCTCTAATGGCCGAGTAGTATTCCCTTGTATACATGTACCAAAGTTTTTGTATCCGTTCATCAAGTGAGGGGCATCTGGATTGGTTCCATAATCTAGCTATAGTAAATGAGCTGCTGTAAACATTGATGAAGCCACATTACTATAATACGCTGATTCTAACTCTTTTGGGAAAATCCCCAGGAGTGGGATAGCTGGGTCATAAGGTGGTTCCAGCCCTAATTTTTTAAGGAGTCTCCACATTGCTTTCCAGGGTGGCTGAACCATTTTGCAGTCCCATCGACAGTGTGACAGTGTCCCTCTTTTCCCACAGCCCCTCCAGCATCTGTTGTTGTTTGTATTCTTCATTTTTGCCACTCTAACAGGAGTGAGATGGAATCTCATTGAAGTTTTGATTTGCATTTCCCTTATAGCTAATGAGGTAGAGCATTTTCTCATATATTTATGGGCTTTCTGGAAATCACAGAAGACCCAAGTAGATGGAAAAACATTCCATGCTCATGGTTAGGAGTTGGAGAGGCAGAATCAAGATAATAAAAATGGCCATTCTACCCAAAGCCCTATACAGATTTAATGCAATCCCCATCAAGATACCAATGGCATTCTTCACAGATATAGAAAAAAGCAACTCTCAAGTTCATATGGAATAACAGAAGACCGAGATTAGCCAAAACATTACTATGTAGAAAGGAAGAAGTAGCGGATATCTCAATCCCTGACCTGAAATTGTATTACAGAGCTGTAGTAGCAAAAACAGCATGGTATTGGTATCAAAACAGAACTGAAGACCAATGGAATAGAAGATTCTGAGATGAATCCCCATATCTTTAACTATTTGATATTTGATAAAGGGGGCAAAAACATAGTGGGGTTGGACAAATTGGACAGCCATGTGTAGACAACTGAAGCTGTATCCTTACCTTTCAGCTGCACAAAAATTAAATCAAAATGGGTCAAAAATCTGGATATTAAGCCAACAACTTTAAATTTACTAGAAAAAAAAGGTAGGGTCAACATTATAGGACATAGGAGTCAGCGGTGCCTTCCTGAACAAAACTCCCATGGCTCAAGCAGTAAAGTCAAGAATAAATGAATGGGATGCAATTAAACTAAAAAGTTTTTGCACAGCTAAAGATTTAGTCAAGAGCATCAAGAGAAAACAGAATGGGAGAAAACCTTTGCCTGTTACACCTTGGACAGAGGGCTAATATCCAGAATATGCAAAGAACTAAAAAAGCTAAACACCAAACTCACAAATAATCCAATCAAAAATGGGCTACGGATCTGATGGAATTTTTAAACTTTGTGATTTGCTTGGTATTTAATTTGGAGTACATTTTGTGATGAGAAAACCCTACTTTGGTTCTCCTCCATAGACAGCCACCCCAGCTGTCTTGTGTCAACTGTCTCACAAGCTGAGAATGGTATTCATGTCTTAAGAGCTCTCAGTGTCTGATTCTATGTTGTTTTGTTTCATTGGTCTGTTTTTTGTTTATCTAAGAGTGACATTGTTAATTATTGTAGCTTTATAATATCTTTCATCTACTGGAGAGGTTATATTACTCCTGTGGTAATTATTTTCCAGAATGTAATTATCTTAACCTTTTAAATTTTCTTTATATGAATCAGAATCATTTTGCCAAATTATTTATCCCCATCTCCCCTGAATTCTCCTCTCCTGCCCTAAAGCAAAAATGAACAAAATAAAAACTAAAAAAAAAAAAAAAAAAAAAAAAGCTAGCATCATTGGGATTTCTGTTGGAATTTTATAAAACTAATACAATTATTTAGGCAGAATTGAATAATTTTATTAGTGCCTGTCTTTCAAGACCCTTTCCTTTTGAGAAGATGCCTTTTGGTTTTCTGCATTTTAATAATTTGTATTTGGTTGGATGGCTGGCATGCTGTGCTTTTGGGGTTGTAGTATGTGCTAAGGCAGGGCTGTGCAGATTATAACCTGGGGTACTGATGTTGCCATCAACTGTCCCTCAAGCTAAGAATGGTGTTGACACTTTCAAAGTATTGTAAATTAAATAGATGGAAAATATGCAATGGAAACCTTATGCAGCCACAATGTCTAAAATATTTAATTCTCTGCCTCTTTTTGGAAAAGGTTTGCCAAGGGCATGTGCCCCAAAGCGCTGGCACTGGCTCAGAGGGCCCTTGCAGGTCACAGTTTAATCATGAAACAGTTCTTTCATTCACTTTCTGCATCTTGTCTCGGAAGCATCTGTTTGCTTAATGCAGTTAAAATAATCTTATCTGAGGATATAAGTGAATGCTGCAGGTTATGTTTCTTTCTACATTTATTTTTTCTCTAATACCTCAAAATATGCTGTCACATGTTTTAAAAAAGAGTCTTGGGTGTGTGTTGTACATTAAGCATGGGTGTCTTCTTGAAGGTCATGTCCATTCATATGATCCTCTTGCTCTGATGGCCTCTCCCATGCTGCAGGGCTAGTGCGGTGGTCAGCAGTTGTCCAGGCAGAAACAAGTGAAGGGCTCCAAAAGTAGATTCTGCCCACGTCTGTCTGACACTCCAAATACAGACCAGTGTTGTTTCCTAGACATTTTCTTAATTAGATTAAGGCATTTTTAAACCTGATCTGGCTTATTATCTGATTAGCATCCATCTGTTTTTGAGGGAGGAAGCCTGGACTCCCAGGATGTGGGAATGTGGGGTGGAGAAGCTTCTGCATATCTTGAAGGAGCTTGAAGACTCCTGCAAGGGGTGGAGAAGAGAGAGGGTCCACAGGCCTCCATCACTGATAACACAGATAGATTCCAGGCTGCAGACAAAAGAGAGAGGAGCCAGAAAATAATTCTGCTCTGTATTCAAGCAGCCTGGCGTGGCCTCACAGGATGGGCCAAACTCTACTGGATTTCATTAGGTTTGCTCTTCTGTCTCTTGGAAAACATGATAGCTCAGGTATTGAATCTAGTAATTTGTATAATCTGAAAGAAAAAAATAACCAAAGTTTAAGTGTTGAGCTCATAAGTTTGCTTGCTGAAATATAGAAGGTGTTTGCTAGAGGTTTCACAATTGTCCCCTGCCCCACAAGTGTAGAATTATTCAAGAGGAGTGAAAGGTCTTGCAGAGTTTGGTTAATAGCATTTACAGCAGGCAAGTCAGGCAGGAAAAGACCAAATTTTATGGGAAATCTTCTAAAATAAAGTTGTTAGAAATTTAAATTAGGTTTGAAGGTGACAGATCAACTGCTGAGAAATGCCACAGTGCCCCATTGTTAAATTCTATAGGAATCTGCTCAGAATGAATATTGTTGTTTTTCTGATGCAGGGAAATAGTGACTTTGAGTTTTGAGTTCAAGTATATACATTCTCCAGATGTCATCGTTTTACCCAAGTAAATGAAAATATGGCTGGGTTAGGGACTCAAAACTATCAGGTTGTTTCTGGCAGCAGTTTGATGTTCAGTCAAGAATATTCTATAAGCTGAGCTCCACAGATCTTTGGAGAATTTCCTGCTAAGGAAAGTAAAGTTTCAGGAATCAAGGAGAAAGCAATAAAATTAAAAACTTGGGGGGTTCACATGCATGGGATCATGTGCTTTGAATTTCTGTAAAGTCATTTTTCCATCCTTACGTAATACATATAAATGTGTATATGTGTAACTATTTCATGAAGTAGGCTGCATGTGCTAATGTTTCCTACTATGCTGATACTGTGGCTGGCAAGGGCCACAGCATGAGAGGTGAGATGTCAATGCTGGAAGCCATCTGTTCACTAAACGTCACTGCTGGAAGTTGGAGACCTTGTGCATTGCGTTCCCACTCAGGTGGACAGAGTATTGAAAGCTCTCTAAGGTGGGTAGGACAGTTCAGGGAATCCTGTGCACATTAGATGGGTGCTTTAAGATGGGTGCTATGGCCAGGGTTGGTGGCACACGCCTGTAATCCCAGCCGCTCAGGAGGCTGAGGCAGGACGATCACAGAATCAAAGCCAGCCTCAGCAACTTAGCGAGGCCCTAAGCAACTTAGTGAGACCCTGTCTCAAAAAAAAAAAAAAATGGGTGCTATAATACATCAAGTCTTGCCAGGCAGGGTTTCCTTCCTTCCCAAGTCACTAGAATGTATCCCTGCATATTTGTGAAGAATTGCCACTGAACCCTCTCAGAAAGGGGTGTCTGGACAATTTTTAGAGATCAGGTAGGCCTTGGTGCCTATGAACTACTGTGATCCCTTGCTCATCCTACACATTTAGCTCCTGGCACTGTGCCTTGCACGTTGCGGAGACTTGTCAAGGGAATGAATGGAGTATAAACCAGGCATTCTAAGATTATGATCTTAGTTCCCAGATTTAGCCACAGTAATATTGGGGACTGACTTCCATTAACTGGTACCTGCACAATGGACTAAATCAAGACCTTCTCTTACACCTTCATTTCATCTTCACCACATCTCATGAGGAACATACTGGTCAGGAGACGCTAGATTATGCTTTGGTCACCACCCCAGCAGAGCAAAGTCTACTGTAGTCTGGGCAAAGTGACTTGAGGTGCTTTGGTCTCAGTGTGACTCTTCCATTACAACCCAAGGTCGCTAAGAGAAAGGAGGGAACATCATGCACGCATCGTTGTCCAGACTCTGAAGGACACACTGTGTACCTGCTCCTACCTCACTGATCAGAGCTAGATGCCGCAACCCAGGGCTGGGGTCCGAGAAGTGCAGTCTTCTGTGTGCAGAGGGGAAGAAGAGGAAAATTGAAAATTAGTGTCTAAGGATAATGGCAACAGTGGGCTCCTTGTACAGTGACCTCATTTTATAAGTGACAGAACTGAGGCTCAGAGACAAAAGATTCCTTGTCCAAAGTTACAGAGTGAGTATGTGGCAAAGGAAGACTTAGATTTGCCTGCTTCTAATGTTCGTGCCCTTCACAAACCATGCAGTACTACCTTTCTTAGGGCATCAGTTTCCTTCTTAAGAAAAACCAACCGTAACGAGGGGGAGAAAAATGCAAGCACTGGGTTGGGGTTTGGTAACCTGGTTTACCGGACAGATTGCACCCTGACTCCACCTGCACGTGTAGCTAAGCTTTGTCTCTGGGCTGGTTTCTCACGTGGGAATAAGGACTATCATGGCAAGATAAAGTAAGGCTTATAATGGTACTGCAAGAGGGATGAAGTATGAACAAAGAGATGATGGTATAAATTCTGACCCCTGATCTCAGAGTTCACCTTGTGTTTTTTGGTTTGTTTTTGTTTTATTGTTTTTTTTTGCAGCTTCAAGATTCGTATAAGAGAGTTCTTCTCATATAATAAGTAAAACTTTTAAGTCATCTTGGTTCGTCGAGTTGTTTTCAGTGCAGAAACCTATGCTGCATAAATTATGATTTAAAGCTCAACGTCACTGGTGTCATCTCTTCATCAGACTGCAGTGGTATTGTTGACTAGATTTATTAGCTCTCACCTTCTGTTTCCGCTTCTCCTTATCTTTCATTATATTAAAAGAAATATTCTTAAAATAAAGTATCCCCAAGAGAATTCCTAGACAATCCAAGTAGGTACATCACTGAAATTCCGGAAACTCTTTAATATTTTGCCATTTGCTTTTGGTTGCGTGGAGCAGCTCTAAAGGTCTTGTGCTGTTTGCTGTTTACAGCCTAGTTAAGCAGACAGCCCTCTTCCCCCTGCAGATGGAGAAGAGAGGGAAACATTTCCATCGAACATGTTAGATGACCGTCCCCAGCCTCTTGTCCCTCACACCATGGTGTGAGACTATACTTCTCAGTGATTTTTTTCTCCTGCACTAGGCATCTCCTGAGCCCTGTGTTTTATGTGCCCATCTCCCTTTGGGTTTGGACTAGTTGCCCTCCCTCTTGCAGGAACCAGGGAGCCATGCTTGCTGGGGTTCCCTGATTTTGTCTTGCTTCTGTCCGAGCATTGCTTCAAATGCAATGTAAAAGATTTGTGCCATCCTTTGACTTCCCCTTGGTAGTAGTTAATATGGTGGTGAATGATAAGATTACAATCTCATGATTATTTCTAATGATAAGGTTAGAAAAGAATAAAGTCTTCTGTGGAAATTTGGGAACAAATTTCTCATTAATAAAAAAAAAAGTAGCTGGCATAATTTTCTCAGACCCCTGTCCCATAGATAAGCTGCTCCCTCATTGTTTAAGAATAACCCTTCTTCGCCAACGGCAAGCATGCTGTACTTTCTCCTCCTTTCCCTCTTGGACATAAAGCCTGTTATTGTTGATTGTTCTGCAGTTGGGTCAGTGGAAAATGAGTTTTCCTTTAAGTAGAATTTTTCATTACTGGGTAACGGGCCTCTTAATTTTATACTGGCAGAGAGGCCATGAAAACATTTACATCTATTCCCAATTTTTCCTTTTCAGAGTTCTCAAGAGACAGAGAGGATTCATTAGATAATAGGTTATCATGATACACCTTTATTGGTGAGCCCTAAAATAGAGGAAAAATAAAACCACTGAAAGGCATTTATAGTATTAAAAAGTCTTTAGCAAAATATATAGTACAGTTTTAACTGACCTTGGAAGTTACCTAAGTCTTTGTATGTGCTTTTATATCTTAATGTGGTCTGTAAGAATGATGATAATCTATTGCATTTACAAAATATCTTCCCAGAGGCCTCATTCTGCTCTTCTGTAATGGTGAGCAATGACTTGACACTTTATCGTTTGGCTTGTACAAGTAACCATGCGGTGACTACCTTTCCATTCCTATGCTTTTCAGTTCACTTACAAAATCACTCCTTGCAGAGGCGTCATAAAACTATTTAAATTCCAAATGGGTCAGTCTTTTATGCACTTAGGTTTTATTCAATTATAGTACATTTCAAGTACCCCATTCCTCTTTTTTGTTCTTTGCTATTGTTCCCTTTCCAATTCCTCTAGTTTTTTTTATCTCCTCATTAATAATATTTCTTATGCTGCTGAGATCCTTAGTTCATTAGGATAATGAGTCAAGTTACATTAAAAATCTCTCAGGACAAGGAAAAAAAGGGTTGGTCTGAGGTTAGGATGAACCCAAATAGACTAGCAGGTATTGGGGTGTGTGACTGCCACGTGGGGCAGCCTCTTGTCCTTTTCTTGCCTTCAAGTTATCCTTGTTGTTTTCATTCTCTGCCCTGCCTTTGGGAGCAGTGGGCACAGTATGGGCAGAGGCTGGTCCTGGATACCTTTCTTAGGAGCTGACCTCTGAGCTGGGACCTGGAGGGTGAGGTGGACTCAGCTCTGCTGAGAGGTGACGAGGGCCCTTTCAGGCATAGGGAATGGTTATGCACATGTGCCAGGGGAGCTAAAAGCTGATTGTTTAGACAGTCCTTGGTCTCAAGGAATTGACAAGTGAGGCTGGTTGTCAGAGTTTCTGCAGTGCTCTCATTTAAAGCCTCGAGTCTTACAAGTTGGCAAGAGCTCTTTGGCTTGATCCTCTACCACTTCCTGAAACCCGGTCCTTTGGCTTTGATTTAACTATCTGCTTGAACCTGTAATCTGCCTCCAGATGACCTTTAAGAAAGCCGATTATGACATCCTTCTATCAACTTAAGCTAATGTCTACTCTGGGTACCAGTTTGTTAAAATTAGTAACAGCATAATATCCTCCAGGTCCATCCATGTTGTCAAAAATGACAGGATTTTATTGCTTTTATAGCTGAATCATATTCCATTGTGTATGAGCCATATTTTCTTTCTGTGTTCATTCATGGAAGGACAGTTGGGTTAATCCCTCTTCTTTTGTAATACCAATAGTGCTGCAATGAACAGGGAGTGTATACATCTCTCTGACACACAAATTTCCTTTTCTTTGGATATACACCTCATAGTGGGATTGCTGGCTGATGTGGTAGTTCTGTTTTTAATTTTTTGAGGACTCTTTTCTATAATTGCTGCACTAATTTGCATTCCTATCAACAAGTGAGTGAGAATTCTCCTGTCTCTGGCATCCTCACCAGCATTTGCTATTTTTTTTTCTTTTTGACAGGTTTTTTTTTTTAATCTGAAGTAAAGTGATCTCTCATTGTGATTTTGATTTACATTTCCCTGATGGCTAGGGATTATGTTCATCAGTTTTCTGTCACTGTAACAAAATACCTGAGAAAATAAACCTGTAAGGAGGAAAGATTTATTTTGACTCATGGTTTCAGAGATTTTAGTTCATGGTTGTTTGGCCACATTGCCTGTTGCTTTGGGCTTGTGATAGCCCCAGTGTTTTAGTCAACTTTTTCACTGTTGTAACTGAAAGACCTGACAAGAACAATTAAAGGAGAAAAAGCTTATTTGGGGGCTCATATTTCAGAAGTCTCAGTCCATAGAGGGCAGGTTGCATTCCTTGGGCCAGAACATTAGGGTGGAAGAATGTGGTGAAGGGAAGCAACTCACATGGTGATCAGGAAGCAGAGAGGGAAACTCCACTCTCCAGATCCAGTAAAGATATCACAGGCACACCCGAAATGACCCAACTCCTCCATCCAGATCCTGCCTGCCTTCATTATCACTCAGTTAATCCCTAGCAGGGTATTAATTCACTGATTGGGTTAACGTTCTCATAACCCAATCATTTCACCTGTAAGCCCTCTTGCATTGTCTTAAAATGAACTTTTGGGGGACACCTCATATCCAGACTATAACACACAGTATATCATGGCAGGAGTTCATGTCAGAGGAGGGCATTTACTTCTGGTGGCCAAGAAGGAGAGAGAATGAGAGAAAGAAAGATAGAGGGAGAGGAAGATGCCATGGTCCCAATATCTCCTTCAAAGACACCCCCCCAATAACTTAACTTCCTTCCACTAGGCCCCACCCCTTAAAGGTTTCACCATCTCCCAATATTGCCACAAGCTTGTGACCAAACCTACATACCTGTGGAAGACATTTAAAATCCAAAGCATAATAGTAATGATATTCATTTTTTCACATACCATCTGGCCATTTGTATGTCATCTTTTGAGAAATGTCTATTGAGGCCTTTAGCCCATTTGAAAAAATTGGATTACTTGGGGGTTTCTTTGCTATTGGATTGTGCAAAATGTGTACAGGAATCAAAATATCACGTTGTACCCAGCAAGTATGTACAATTATTATATGTCAATCAAACAACAATAAAGGACAGGGGCTGGAGTGGTGGTTCGGTGGTTACAGCACTTGCCTGGCATGCTCGAGTACACGGGATCAAATCCCAGCACCCATGTACACAACTAAGTGTCAGAGCAACGAAAGCCATGTGAAAAACTCAATAAAAATTGGTTCTCTCTGTCTCTCTGTCCTTCTCTCTTTAAAAAAAAATTTTTAAAAATTAAGAAAAAAATAACAAGAGGGAACTGGTCAAGTTAATTTAGAGTAGACTCTCACACAATGGGTATAATTATTAGGTTGCAATATTTCCTGTCAGATGCCAATGATACTTGGATGTCAGTCCTGTAATAGTGGTGACAAACTGATTAATTCGCCCTGTGTTACTTAGGCTCAGTTTTACAAGTAGATCATCCCTGAAGGGAAGCTCCTATCTAGAGTGCTGCATTAGGCTTAATTTGCGTGGAATAATATTAACAGTATCGATTGGCTTATTTTCCCATCTATGCATGCAAGCACATAACTATTCTGCTAACATTAAGTTTTAAATGCTTTTATTTTAAATATCAGCCTGTGGGGGGAATAATCAAGACCTAACAGAAGGGAAAATTAGGCTTATGACATTATCATACAAACAGAGAACATTACCATTAACTGCAAAGGAAAATAGTAAAATAAAAGTCTTACCAACTGCATATGGTAAAAAAAAAAGGATTGATTGCTGCTATTACTAAATTCTAAAATCACTAACTCTAAACTGAGAGAATAAAGGATTTTGTGTGGAAAAGAAGGGTGGTGGTTTGATTATTTTATCAACCAGAAGGAGCAGCTTTTGAGGCAGAATGATTTCCTTAAGACTTTGTAATGAAAATAGATACAGAAGGTAATTCATCACTTTTCCTAATGAAGGATGCTTTGAAATGATTGTCTCAAGGATTATGATAAGCTTATGAAAGCACCCATATTCAAATGTCTTAAATAATACATTAAGTAATCAAGAAAAGAAACACCATAAAACCTTTGAGAAGGAGGAGTGGAGCTATTCATATTGAGCAGAGTATTCTAGAAGGATGTTAACAGAGATCTCTCCGAGAGAGCCAAGGGTCAAATGTTTTCACTCATTTGTGGAGGCTGTAGCTAAACCCAGGCCTATGTGAATAGTAGTCAGTCTCATGTATTAGACCCAACAAAGGTGTAGCAACACATAATCTAGGGCATACATAGATATGTATTGGGAAGGAGGGGGGTGGCAGGTGGGTGAGAGGAGAGGGAGGGAGAATAGGGAGGGATCTAGGGGGTGATTCTAATTTAAGAATATATGCATATCATATTGTTACTTTATATGCATTTTTGATTGTACAATAACTAAATTTCTGAATACAAAAATAAAAAAAACCCAAAATATTTAGTTTCCAGCAAAAGAGTGCTACATGATACCTGATCACCACTCTTGGGTGTAAGATGTTTTAATCATATTATTAAATTGCTTTCTCCTTTCTGCTTGACAGCTAACTGCTTCAGTCTTCCTGGGCTGCCAAAACCCAATACCATAGACCAGATGGCTTCAGTGACAGACATTGATTTTCTCACAGCTCTGCAGGCCCAGATCAAGGTGTGGGCCAGCTGTTTCTGGGGGAGGGGGCTCTCATCATGGCTTGTGGATGCCACCTTCTCTTGGTGAACTCCCGTGGCTGTAGAGAGTTTTCTGGTGTCTGCCTTCCCAAGGGCTCTAATCCCATCATGGGTATTCCATCTTCCAACCTCATTTAAACCTCATTGCTTCCCAAAGACTCCATCTCCAAATATGATCACTGTGGGAGTCAGGCCTTCAGCATGTGAGTTGGGGGAAGGCATATAATTCAGTCCATAGCAAAACCTTGTAAGCTGAAGTTACTTCATGTACACAGAAGTAATAAAATAAAATTTTAAGGTTCAGAATACGGTATAAAATATCCTAAGTATATCTGAATTTTAAAATGCAATTATAAATTTCTTAGCTTCTTTTATGTATGTTATAAAATCAAACTAAAAATGCACTCATAAGTCCCTGAGGGGCTCCTTGGTTTCTGGCCAGAGACTTTTGGGCTGCAACCCCGGAGGCTGTGTCCTCATTAAGGGAAGTGTGGGGACAAATAACAAACACTTCCCTCCTTGGATTCTGGGCAGTATTCTGGTCCCTGGTGAGAAGGTTACTACAGCAAGGCTGGGACCCTGTCTCAGGGAGCTTTGACTCCATCACAGCTGATACAGATGACAAGGTCTGACCTCTGACTCTGGAGCATTGTTCAGGGGTATGTGTATTAGTTTTCCAGGGCCACTGTCATAAATAGTCACAAACTGGGGGCTGAAAATAACAGAAATGTGTTGTCTCGTAGATCTGGAGGTTAGAAGTCTGAAATCTGAAATCTAGATGTCTGAGAGGTGTTGCAGAACCAGGCTCCCTTTGAAACCTGTTGAGCAGAATTCTTGCCTGCCTCTTCCTAGCTTCTGGGGTTGGCCATTGGTCCTTGGCATTCCTTTGCTTGAGGAGGCATCTCTACAGTCTCTGTCCCTGTCATCATGTTTTCACATCGTCTTTCTATGAGGATGGTGGCCATATACAGTTAGAGGCCCACCCGACCCCATGTGTTGTCGCCTTAACTAATTACACCTGCCACAGCAACCCTGGTTCCTGATATGGTCACAGCCGCAAGTACCAGCAGTTAGGACTTCAATGTGTTTCTTTTTTGAGAGGATACAGTCCAGCCCATAGCAGGATGCTAGAGAAGTCTATCTTTGGTGTGTGTGAAAATATATTTATCCAGCAGAAGGGTGTGAAAGGGAAAGAAAGGATATGAAAGTTATCCAGTCACCTGGACTGCATTACACAGTTGCCTGAGAGAGGCATCTGGAGATGCCACAATAAATTAATTAAGGATATAAGGTTCAAGTGGTGAAGATGTTTTTAGTTCAGCAGTGGTAATCAAATACCCACTGGAAAGTTTTCTAAAAATTATGCTACTTTTACTTGTACCAGCCCCAAACTCCATTTTAAAAAGCCTTCAGCAGAATGAATAATCACTTTGCTTAGGTTGACAGAAAAAATATTGGGGAGCATTTCCATAGCACAGTGGAGGAGTGAGAGCTTTGCTCTTTCATGCAAAGCTTCTTACGTTTCACATGGACATTGTTATGTGAAGGACAGGGAGGCCTGGACTGCTTCTTGTCATGTAGCCAGCAGTTAAAACGGAAGTAATTGAACATATCCTACAAAGCGCTGTGATTAAAAATAACAAGGGGCTGGAGCTGTGGCTCGGCGTTTACGACACTTGCCTGGTATGCACAAGTACACAGGTTCAAACCCCAGCACCCATGTACACAACTAAGTGTCAGAGCAACAAAAGCCATGTGAAAAACTCAATAAAAATTGATTTTCTCTCTCACACTGTCCTTCTCTCTTTAAAAAAAAAAGGGGGGGGACTTGTTTTGATTGATTTCTTCCAGCTCAGTGTATTTCAGAGCAAGAGCTGCTCTTCCTTCAGCAACAGGAGTTAATTGTTTTAAATATTTTGTTCTATCAACAGAACCCTGCTGCTTGATCGGATGGAACTTCTGAGCATTGCAATTATGGGCTGAATCCTGGTAGAGTTTTAAGATTTGCTTTTGACTTTAGACAGTTGAACAGCATGCACAAGAAAAGATACACTTAGGTTAAAACAAGATATGACCACACATGTATTAGAAGGGCTGAAATTCAGAACACTGACATTGCAAAATGCTTGTGAGGATGTGTAGCAACAGGAACCCTCAGTCACTGCTGGTGGGAATGCAAAATGGTACAGCCACTTTGCAAGACAAGTTTCTTACAAAACTGAACATGGTCTTTGCATACAGGCCAGTGATTGTGACTCTTGGTTTCTTCCAAATAAGTTGAAAACGTGCCTACACAAAGACCTGCTCATAAATGATTATTATAGCAACCTCATTCATAATTGCCAAAATTTGGAAGCAACAAAAATGCCCTTTAATCTGTGATTGGATGAACAAGCTGTGGTATGTCCATACAATGGAATTTTACTCAATGTTAACAAGAAATGAGCTGTGAATGGATACATGTGATTCCACATTTGTCAAAATCCATTGAGCCTAATGTTGACTTTTTACTTTGTTAACAGTAACTAAAATTGTAGAGCCAGTTGTATAGCCAGCTGATCAGTTGTAACAAATGTTTTACACTAATGCAAGATGTAAATAATAGGGGAAATTTTGGTAGGGGTTGTAGGGGCTACGGGGGAGCTCTGTATTTTCTGTAAACCTAAAACTTTTCTTTAAAAAAGAAAGGTCTATTTATTTTTTTAAAAAGTACTATCAAGCCACGAAAAGAGATGGAGGAAACTTAAATGCATATTATCAAGTAAAAGAAGCCAGTCTGAGAAAGTTACATTCTGTATGATTCTAACCATGTGACATTCCAGAAAAGGCACAGCTATAGGGACTGAGAAATAATCAGTAACTTCAGAGGGCAGGGTAGAGAAGGAAGTGTAGGAGAAGCACAGGGTATGCTAGGACAGTGAAACTGACTGTAATTGTGGACACATTTCATGCATTTGGCAGAACCCAGGGAATTCTAACGTAAATTATGAACTTTAGGTCACAATAATGAATCCATGCTATCTTAGCAATTATAGCAAATGTGCCTTACTAATGGGAGATGTTAGTAGGGAAACTGGGGGAAGTAGTGCTGAAGAGTGTATGGGAATTCTCTGTAGCTTTTGCTCAATTTTTCTGTAAACCTATAACTTCTCTAAAAATAAAAATCTATTTTTTAAAAAATCAGCAAAAATTACATGAAATTCAAACCTCAGTCTCTATGAATAAAATGTTATTAGAAAACACACACACACAGAGCACTTGGAGAACTTTGGTGGTTTCCTAACTGTGGCTACCCATTCTTATCTTGAAGATGAATGTAGGGGAGCCAGTGGCCTCCATAGGCTTCCATTGGCCTGGACTGGAACAGGCTTCTCCAGAGGGGCATTCATTCCTATATGGATTTCCCTGGCTATCCTAGTTCCATATTGAAAACAGGAGATTGGACTTCCCAACCCCATGAGTTGCTTTTCATTCCTACACAATTTTGATTTTACGCCTGACTCACTGGGCAACTTAGAGGTTCCTGTTTGTAAAATGGGATGGCACGTGCTTACTCTTCCTTTCATTTCTTCTAATTCATTGTGCCATCTCCCACAGGGATGCTCTAAAGAGAATGATACAGTGGAAGCATAGCTTGGCTTGCTGGACCAAGGCGAGTTCCTTAAAGAAGGGCTCTGTAGAGATGAGCAGAGCTGGAGCTGATGTAAGACCAGGCTAGGAGCATTGGGAAGCACAGACAGCTTTTCCAGCTGGATGGGGCTGTAATTGATTATTTGTTCTAGTTTAATGCCAGCAGTCAGGAGACTCTCCAAGTCCTTAAATCTCCAGGTTTAACAGTGTGTGATGTGGAAGGTTCCAGGCTATGAAGGCAGATAAACCTGGATTTGAATCGAATCTCCCATTTCCACCCCTGGGCAGCTGAGTAGCCTTAGGCAGGCACCTCATCTTTCTGAAGCTCTGTTTTCCTATCTGTGAAATGGGAATGGCTGTGTCTACTTTAGATTTAGCTATGGGGATTAAAACAGGTAACAGCTATAAAGTACCTTGTACAGGGCCTGGCATAGCACATGCCAGACCTTCCTGTGTTAATCAGCTTTTCCACCACAGTGACCAAAAGACCTGACAAGAACAATTTTAGAAGAGGAAAAGTTGAGTCTCACATTTTCAGAGGTCTCAGTCCATAGACAGCTAACTCCATTCCTCAGGGCTCCAGGTGAGACATAAAAGCATGGTGGAAGGGTGTGGCAGAGAAAAGGAGCCACCAGGAAGCAGAGAAAGAAAGATTCCTTTCACCAGGGACAAAATATATACCCCAAAGGCACATCCTACCTGCCTTCAGTTAATCCCTGTCAGGGGATTAATGCAAGGAGTAGCTTAAGGCTCTCATAACCCAATCATTTCACCTGGACATTGTCTCTCACAACACTTCCCTACACGTTTAACCTGAGTAGAGTAAACTCTAAGTTTCCTTCTTGAACGTCTCTGAGGAGTCTAACCTGCCCTAGATTTCTCCCTGCTCAGATGGTTGGGAAAACATTTTACTTTAATGTCAAACTAAATTCTCTCTTTTCAATTTCAGTCTCCTTTCATTTGTCCTATAGCCTCTGGAAATGCTCTCAAAAGCCTTTGCAGAGAAGGTGGCAATTAAGCCACCCTCTTGACTTTCCCTAGATTAAATAACCCCAATTACCCCGACCTGTTCAAGTCGGAGCTGCTGACTGTTCTTTTGAAAATACTCCTCACCTCTCTCCAGCCCCTCCTCAGACTCTTAGAAATGTGGGTTTGCTGAGCAAAATGCACCGTGGGTGTTCCTGCGGGACCGACTGATGCAGAATGTGCCAGAAAGATCACTTCCCAGGCTGCTGCACGCTCTAGTTTGCTTTTTTTTTTAAATTCTTTTTATTTTCTTGTTTTTGACTGTTCTTCTGACCTCTTAGAAGAGGTCATAGACAAAAATAATATTTTTCTTTAAAAAATATTATTGCTTATTAGTAAGACAGAGGGCTCTGGAACTGGACTCCCTGGGAGTGAATCCTGCCTCTATCATTTAGCAGTGATGTTCTTGCCCACATTTTTTTCCTTTTTTAATAAGAGAGAAGCACAGTAAGAGCATGAGAAAGGGAGAATCAACTTTATTTAGTTTTTCATATGCCTTTTGCTGCTCCAATACTTTGTTGTGTATATGATGCTAGAGCTCGAACTTGCGTCTTCACTCATGCCAGGCAAGCACCGTAACCACTGAGCCACTGCTCCAGCCCTCTTGCCCATACTTTTAAAAGTTTCTGAAACTTAAGTTTTTTTTTTCATCTGATAAACATGATACACACAGTAATCTATTGAAAGATTTTTGGATTTAATGTATGGATATATACAAAGTTCTCCACATAAAGCAGACACTCAGAACTCAACAATTATTAGCTATTTTTTAAATCCTCTTATTTTGAAATAATTTTAAACTCACAAGAAGTAAAAAAGAAAAAAAAAAGTAATGCAGAAAGTTCCCAGGTATCTTCTCCCAGCTTTCTCTAATGACACTTTCGTAATTGTAATACTTTATTAAAACAAGGACACTGATTGGTAGGACAGTGTTAACTAAACTGCAGCCCATAGTCTATTTTCCCAAGTTGTTTAATGCTTTATCTTGCATATTCGTGTATGCGAGTGTACATGCACATGTGTTTCTGGTTCTGTGAAAATTTGTTTCCTGTGCGGATTTGCATGGCCAATGCCAAAGTCAAGATACAGAATGGCTCCATTTCTACAAAGGAACTTGTGTGCTCTGCTAAACTTCTACTCAGACCTTCCCTCCACCCTGATCCCTTGGTCTGTTCTTTGCCAATCTTTACATCACTTTTTGAGAATGTCATCTAAGTGGAATCTACCTTTTGAGGTTTGTATTCAATGCAACGAATGAATGGCCTTAAGACCCTGCAAGTTGTTTATGTAATTTGTTCCTTTTTCTTGCTGATTAGTATTCCATTGTATGGATATACCAAAGTTTCTTTATCCATTTGCTGGATGAAAGACGTTTGGGTCCTTGTCAGCTTTTTTTAGCTATTACAAATAAAACTGCTGTGAAAATTCATTTACATTTTGTGCAAGTGTGTTTTCATTTCTTGAGGCTAAATACTGAAAAGTGTGGTTGAGAGTCACATGCTGGTTCCATGGTTAACTCTATTTAGTTTGGTTTTATTTTTAATTGATTCATAATAATTATGCATATTTATAGGAAATAAAATGTGATGTTTTAATAGTTGTATACATTGTGTAATGATTGAATTAGGGTAATTAGCATATTCTTCACTTTAAATATTTATCATTTCTCTTTGGTGAGAACATTCTAAATCCCCTCTTCTAGCTTTTTAAAATACACAATACATTATTTATATGTGGAATTTTAAGAAGTTGACCTCATAGAAGTTCAGAGTAGAACAGAAGTTGCCTGATGCTGGGGACAGGAGGCAGGGAGGAGGCATGGGGAGAGGTTGGTCCATGGGGAAGACGTTATAGTTAGCCGGAACATTGGTGGTGGTCTCTTGCATAGCAGGATGACTACAGTTAACAATAACGCAGCTTTAATTTTTTTTTTTAAAAACTGTCTTTTGGAGGCTAGAGCGGTGGCTCGGTGGTTACAGTGCTTTCCTGGCATGCGCAAGTACATGGATTCAAACCCCAGCACCCACGTACACAACTAAGTGTCAGAGCAACGAAAGTCATGTGAAAAACTCGATAAAAATTAATTCTCTCTCTCTCTCTCTCTCACTATCCTTCCTTCTTTAAAAAAAACTGTCTTTTGTTGCTGTATCATTTTGTATTCCTACTGGCAATGCGTGAGAGACCCAATGTCATTTTTTTTTAAAGTTTGCCATTCTAATGGGTATTGAGTGGTATCTCATTGTCTCTTTAATTTGCATTTCCCTCATGACTGATGTTGAATCTCTCCGTGTTCTTGTTCACCATCCCTGTTCTCTCTAGAGAAGGTCTCATCAAGTCTTTTGCCCATTTTAAGAAATGGATTGTTTTCTTATTATTTAATTTACAAAGTTCTTTCTGTCTTCTGATTATTAGCCCTTTGTCTAACATGTAATTTGCAGATATTCTTTTCCTTTCTGCTGTTTTGCCTTTTCATGCTGTTCATAGAATCTTTTTTTGTGGAATAAGTTTTTAATTTACTGGGTTTTAGAAATGTCATTTCTCATGTTTCTGCTGTCAGGTCTAAGATGTCTTTGCCTGACCCTAAGACACAAAGATTTTCTCCTAAAAGTTTGTACTTTTACTTTATACAGGGTGGTCATTATACATGGTGGTGTGAGGTTTCAATTGAAACTTCTTTTTAAATAAAACTTATGGATATCCAGTTATTCCAACACCATTTGTTAAAAAAAGTGCCCATCTTTCCTTCAGCTGCTTCTGTATCTTTGTTAAAAATTTGCTAGCTTCTTTATGAGCAGTGATTTCTAGGTTCCTTACTCTGTTCCATTGATCTATGCATCTCTCTGTCAATACTACACTGTCTTGATTGCTGTAGTTAGTTAAGTCTTAAAATTGGGTATTGTGATTCCTCTAACTTTATTCTTCTCTTTCAAATTGCTTTCAGCTATTTTAGCTCCTTTGTATTTTCATATAAAGTTTAGAAGATGCTTGTATATAGCTACAAAAATATTGCTGGCAGGAACTATTATTTGAAATGCCGTTACTTCCTTCATTCTGTTTGTTTTATGATTTCTGATTAAAGATATTTATATCTTTTTTAAAAAGATCTTGTTAAAAGCCTTTAAATCAATCCTCAGTACTGAAAAGAAAAATCAGCCTGGTTCTAATGTTCTATATGGAGCAAAGGCAGTGTTTCTTTAGAGTGGATTCAGCGAGGTTAGGTGACTTTCCTCAGGTTAGTGAGGAGGTTAATTGGTTTAGGACTAGTGCCCACGCCTCCAACTTGTTACGTTGGATTTCTAAGTTGGCCTAAAACATCCTCCCTTAAACCTGGTGAATCTTCTCTTCTCCTGACATCTTCCAGATTGTTTAGAGGGATTGTCTGGAATTGCACTGTTGTGTCCCAGAGGGGAGCATGGCCTATACCGGAGAGGCGCCTGGGAAAGGTATTAAAGTGCTGCTTCCTCTCTTCCAGCCCTGGAGCCCCCCTGAGGTGGGGCTCAGGGATCTACCATCTGAAGAGACCCCCTACTGCCTCTCATGAAGGTGGGCTGAGAAACCAGAGAGGACAAAAGAAGAAACAGGGCTTGGGGTCAGATATTCTGGGTTCAACTCCGCTGTCACAGATACCGTCTCACTATCTCCATGCTTCAGTTCCTGCATGTATGTTTATAGTAGGGATAATGACATCTGCTTCATAACTTTTCTTCCTGTTTAAACACAGTAAGTGTAAAGTACTTAACATGAACTTTGGTACCCCTCATCAGTAAATGTTACTTCCTTTCTTTCCTCATTAGTAGAGTGTGGAGTTTGCTATCTACTTGAGGTACAGGTTGTGATTGAACAGACCATTTCACTTCCCTCCTGATGACTGGGAAGACCACAGGATCATCCTTCAGCATCTGCTGGGGATTAATTCCAGGACACTCCACCCAGAGATGCCCAGGTCTTGTGTAAAAATGGGGGGGGGGGTATTTGCATATATCCTCCTGTATACTTGGTATCATGTTTAGATTGCTTATAAAACTGAATACAATGTAAGTGCTATGTAATAGTTGTTACCCTATAATGTTTAGGGAATGATGAAACTATCTGCCCACATCCAGTACAGCTACAACCTCCATAGACCTAGCTATGTAGTTCATGTCAGGGATAATGTAACTTTTTTCCCCCAAATATTTTTGATCCACCCCCTGGTGGAATCTGCAATAATGTAACTTTTTTTCCTAAATATTTCTGATGCACCCCTGGTGAAATCTGCAGATGTATAACCGTGGATTTGGAGGGCTGAAGGTATTTCCCAGCCATGCAGTGTGCACAGGGTCCTGTGAGTAGTCTGGCCAATGGACTGTGAGGCCGAAATGATTGAGCACTTTGGATTTCTCTTTGCACGTTTCTGCTGCTTCTGGCTGGGTGACACCAGAATGTCACTGAAGCAAGAAGGTGGTACAAACACAAGACAAAAGCAGCCCAATTCCCTGAGTCATCATTTGGAGGAGACTTCATTAACTGACGTTAGACCGTGATTAAAAGCAAACTCAACCTTAGTTGTTTTAAAGCACTGAGATCTTGGGGGATATATTGTAGCTTTTAGGGTTCATTACTCCAATTCATATATTGTTATTTTAAAACATTATTTTTGAATATATTTATATATTGTAATAATATTCTGAAAACTTTGTGATTTACATGAGCATGTGATTTACATAAAGAACTTGTGCATTCAATAGAAGGCTGTAGCTTGGGGAAATCTTCATTTGTGGTGAATATGAGTTATTTTTAATCTAGAATATCACTGTGGGTTTTATGTGTGTAATCTCAAACCTCAGAGCAGGTCTGTTCACCAGGTAAAAAGGTTCACGTAATAGTTCTCCAGAATAAAGACCATCAGGGACCAGAGGCGACAGAGGAACTGAATGTGGAACCTCAGGTGGTTTGCGCAGGAGAGAAGGTGGTCTAAATAGTCTGGGGTGTGTGGGCTTCTTGTGGCTGGGAGAGGAAAGCTAGGCATTGCAAGGAAAAGAAGAAGAACTTACAGTATGTAATAGCCATGCTCTTGCTGGAAAGTAGAAGACTCTGTCTCTCACAGGGAAGCTGCTCAGGGCTCAGTTCCAAGATATTTAACCATTCACCTGCACTGACCACCTGGACCTCAGTTCAGGTGGAGCCCCTTCAGGTCCATGTTCCATTAACAAAGGAGAAGCATATTTCAGGAGAGTACATCACCACGAGGACCAGATATTTTAGCACTTCCAGGGAGTGAAAAAAATACCCTTCCTTCTTAACTTCTTCTAGAAGGATATATGGTCTTATTATAATTAAATTATAAGTAGTTTTGATTCATGAATTATTTAAAAGTTGATTGGTTAATATTGAACACCTAGGGATTTCCAGTTATCTTTCTGTTATTGATTTCCAGCTTAATTTTACTGAGTTCAGTGAACCCACTCTGCATAAAATTCAGTCGTTAGAGGTGTGTGGAGACCTGCTTTCTGACCCTGTACGCAGCTAGTAGTTGTAAACGTTCTATTTATTCTTGGAAACATCGCATGTTTTACAGTCATAAAGTGTTCATGAATGTTAATAGATTTGATCGGTTTTAAAAATGTGACAGGTTACCTTAGATACTTCCGAAACCACGAATGTGTAGATAGGTTCAAAGTAAAAAGGTAGAATTTTTGTTCAAAACTTGCGCATCTTCACAGATTTTCCTGATTATTCTCTTAGCTCCAGGGAGAAACATGTTAAACTATCTACGGCTATGATTGTTAATTAGAATTATTTCTCCCTTCAGTTCTTTCACTTTCGTCTTATTTATTTCAACATCATGTTTTTAGATTCAGGTAAATTTAGAATTGTTACATTATTCTGATGACAGTGGTTATCAGTATATCATTAAAGTCTACTTTGATTAACACTACTCTCTCCCCCAGATTCCTTTTTGTTAGTGTTTGCATGGTATATCGTTTTTCTTCTTTCAGCTGTCAAACACTGTGTATCATTGTGATTGAAGTTAGTATCTTAAAATCTGAATAGTTAGATTTTATTGTTTTATCTAGTCTGTCAATCTTTGTCTTGTAATTGGAATATTTACCTGTTTGATTGTAATGAGATTACTGACTTGGGTTTTAATCGAATATTTTACTATTTGATTTCTACTTGTCTTACCTGTTCTTATTCATTTTCTCTCCTTGTTATTTTCAAATAAATATATATATTTTTAACTTTTCCTATTTCTATCCACCTGTATTGTTTACTAGTTGTTCATGCCTTTGTGTTTTTTCAGAGATTACCTTAGCAAGGGCATACCATTCATCTTTTATTTATTAGAGGCCAATATAACCTTATGCTTTCTGGGTAATGCAAAGGCCTAGAATACTTTAATTTTGTTTATACCCCACCCAAACATGTTGATAATTTGAATAACTTCAAGGTCAGAGATAGCATTAAAATGTAGTAACATGAATAAGAGCGATGAATCTTGAATATTTAATAGCTGTTTTGAAATTAATTTATTTAATTGTAAGTATATATGATTTATTTTAAATGACATTTGTAATGAACTATTATTCAGCTTAAAAATGTTTTTTGAAAATTAAATATTTCTCATGAACCATTAAAAGCCAGTTCAAGCAGTGAGATCATTTCTTAGACTTGTAGCCAAGTTTAAAGAAAATCCTTGGAATTACAGACATCTCAGCATCCAAACATGGATATTTAGGATTTGTAAAACAATAAAGCAACAACCATGTTTGTCAAGTTCAGCAAATGGGGCATATCTGTGCCAAGGATCTGGATGAAGGAACTGAGGAGTTTATAGGTGCAACAGGGAAATGTGTTATTTTCATAGTGGAAGTACTATGTATGTCTGTGCTACTGTGCATTTCATGCACACTGAGTTAAGTGGTGGTCATACTGTAGCTTCAAATTGGCCGCAATGGACTATTTATTCATAAGAGTATTGACTGCATATCAGGGATCGATTGGTTTGTTGTCTAGGCTTAAGAAAATGATGAAGAAGATTAAAGATTAAAGTTAATGGTGTCTCCTATTTGCAGCATTACACCATGAATAATAGCACAAAACTTGTATGAAATAGTCTTTTAGTATTAAAAAGCAATCATCTGACTTAGCAAAGTCAATTTTTTAACTTTTTTAATAAAGGAGTTGAGTTGTGTACAATCATAAATACATATAAAGTAACAATATATTATGCATTTGCTCCTAAACCAGAATTACCCCCATATCCCGGTCTCTTGAGTCATCTATATTTTGCCCCTACAACTGATATAAATGTCCATGTGTGTGTGTGTGTGTGAATTTTCCAGAATTAAATGGTTGCATAAGTATTATTTGGCTTCTTGGGGATGTAAAGAGTAACTACATTGTTGATTATCTCTCTAGATCCCTCCCTATCTCCCCTCCTCTCCACCATGCCCCTCCTTCCAACCCAGCTCGCATATCTATGGTTGCCCTAGATTATGTGTTGCTATGCCTTTGCTGGGTCTAGTACATGAGTTTGTCAACCTTTTACCCAAGCCTAGGATTTGCTCTAGCCTCCACAAATAAGGGAAAACATTCAACCCTTGAGCCTTTGGGTTTGGCTATCTTCACTCGGCACAATTTCACCCATTGCCGTCCATTTACCTTCAAAGGCCACAATATTGTTGTTTCTAATTGCTGAGTAGAATTCCATTGTTTATATATATCATAGACTTTGGATCCATTCATCTAGGGAGGGGCAGCTGAGTTGATTCCATAATTTAGCTATTATAAATTGAGATGCTGTGAACATCAATTTTGCTGTGTCACTAAAATGTGCTGATTCTAACTCCTCTGGGAAAATACCCAGAAGAGGGATAGCTGGTTCATACAGTGGATCCAATACTTATCTTTTGAGGATTCTCCACACTGCTTTCCAGAGTGGCTGTAACAGTCTACAGCTCTACCAACAGTGTTCTAGTGTTCCTGTCTTCCCACAACTCCTCCAACATCTGTTACTGTTTATATTCTTTATCCCTGCCAATCTGACAGGAGTGAGGTGAAATCTTAGTGTAGTCTTGATTTGCATTTCTCTGATAACTAGTTATTTAGAACATTTTCTCATGTAATTATTGGCTTGCTCAATTTCCTCATTGAGAAGTTTCTGTTTAGCTCTCTGGCCCATTTATTGATTGGATTGTTTGTTCTTTTGTTATTAAGATTTTTTAGTTCTTTGTAAATTTTGGATATTAGTCTCCTGTTGGAAGAATCACAGGCCATGATTATCTCCCATTTGGTAGGTTCTCTCTTCATAGTTTTGACCAATTCCTTGGCTGAGCAAAAGCTTTTTAATTTAATGGCATCCCACTTATTAATTATTGACTTTAATTATTTCACTTTAAGAGTCTTTTTGAGGAAGTCATTGACAACTCCCATATGCTAGAGTGGGCTTTTCTCAGAGTCTTCTATTCCATTTGTCTTCATGCCTATTTTGATACCAGTACCATGCTATTTTTGTTACTACAGCTCTATAGTACACTTTTAGATCTGGTATTATGAAACCACCTGTTTCATCTTTCTTGCTTAGTAATGTTTTGGCTCTTCTGGTTTTTTTTTGTTGTTGTTCCAAATGAATTTGAGAATTGCTTTTTCTGTATCTATAAAGAATGACATTGATATCTTGATGGGGATTGCATTGAATCTGTATAGTACTTTTGGCAGAATAACCACTTAATTATATTAATGCTATCTAAGTAAGAGCATGAAATGTCTTTCCATCTTCTCAGGTCTTCTTCAATTTCTTCCTTCAGTGTTCTATAGTTTTCACTGTAGTGATCTTTTACTTCCCTTGTTAGATTAATTCCCAAGTATTTTATTCTTTTTGAGGATATTGTGAACGGGACTGATTTTCTGATTTCTTCTTCTGCCCTATTATTGTTAGGTGTTGTGGGTGTTGATCTTGTAGCCTGCCACTTTGCAAAATCTGTTTATAAGCTCACACAGTTTTCTGGTGGAGTTTTCTGGATCTTCCAGATATAGGATCATGTCATTAGCAGAAAGGAGTAGCTTGACTTCCTCTTCTATTCTTATCCCCTTGATTTCCTTCTCTTGCCTGATTGCACTGGCTAGCATCTTGAGTACTATATTGAATAAAAATGGTGAGAGCAGACAGCCTTGTCTTGTTCCCGAGTTTAGTGGAAATGCTTTCAGCTTTTCTCCATTTAGTATTATACTAGCTGAAGTTTTATCATACATAGTTAAGTTCCTTTGATCCCAATCATCTCCAGAATTTTAATCATAAATGAGTGCTGGATTTTATCAAAGGCCTTTTCTGTACCTATTGAGATGATCATATGGTTTTTGTCCTTAACTCTGTTACATGATGAATCACATTTATTGATTTGTGTATGTTGAACTAGCCTTGCATCCCTGGAATGAAGTCCACTTGATTGTGATAAATTATCTTCTTGATGTGTTTTTTTAATGTAGTTGGATAGAAACATTAAGAATTTTTGTATTGATGTTCATGAGGGATATTTAAGGTTGTGTTATGAGGCAGGACAGCATAATGGAAAATCTACTGGAAGGAGATAGATTGAATCCTGACAACTTCCCATGTTAGCATTGGAATCATTGTTTCACCATGTGAGTCTTGGTTTCCTTAATGGAAGCAAAGTTTATGATATCTATTTTATGAGGCAGTCAACAGTCCTGAATGAGTTAGAGGGCACAGGAAATGGTAGGTGATCCATACATATTTCTAAAATGATGCAGAAACAGTAGTTTGAAAACATAGAACTGATACAAAGACCCCAAAGACTTCACATCATTCTTTTGGAATCACCCCAAAATAAATTAATCCCAGTGTTAATACGAAGAAAAAGTTGGGCTTGTATTTTACTGGTGACATTTCAGATTATCACCTTTGGGAGAGCCACCTGGCAATCTGTAATGAAAGTCACAGAGCTGATTATGGTTTTTAAAGTTTTCAGATCATAACCTAAGGAAATAGCTTTAAAAGGATAAGCAAAATTTACTTATTTAAAGATGCTTGACTGGGTTATAATAATGTATGGAAACAACCAGCTGAGAGATGACTAATTAAACTGTGTTTTAGCAATAAAGTGGAATATTGCTCCATTTTAAATGACAAGTCTATGGACTAAGGAGATATGAGGAGAAGTCAAGCAAAAAATTAGACAATAGTCTGTTTATAGTGAGCGCAAGCACATAAAACCTGTGTCTACCCGGTGACAAAGGTTGGAAGCAGAGTTTATAAACCTCGGGTTTTATGCTGGAAAGAGGTGATCTCTATTTTAATTTTGAGACTATGATAATGATTGCTAAACGAGTCAATAAAAAGAAAGTTAAAACATAAATTATATGTTCTGAGATAGAACAGGGTGTTTACGAGAACGGACGAGTGTATAAAATATAGGATAAAAATGCAGACCAGATTTAGAGGTAGAGTTACAGGAAAATAGACCTTCTTTGCCTTGTAATTTTAAGAGTTTGCCTCTCCAATGCTTTGTGAAAGTAGTTATCACACATGAGAAATGCTTTTCCCAGAAATAATTTTCAATTCGACTAAAACCCCAAAATAGGGAGATGAAAATTCATGAGAGAAGTTGTTCTTAAAGACAGCGAGCTCCCTGTCCACTGCGCCGTCTCCTTCCAGCTGCTTTTCCTTCTTTCCTTTCTTTTGTGATAAAGGGGAAGGTTTTCTAGATGCCAAGATGTTTTAAATTACCTTATTAGTTGCTTTTATTTTTTATGTCTCCCCAAAGGATCACAAAAATCTATCCACTTAAAAAAGAGAAAATGATGTGTTTTTAGTACAAAGAGAGAATAGCCACTTTCAGAGCCCCAAGAGGACTAAGTACCTGTGACTGTCTCAGATGTCAGAGGCGCAGAGATGGCTGGAGCATAAGGCCGGCCCTGGGTGAGGGGCCCTCCTCCTTTCCCTGGGGCCTTCCTTCCTTTGAGGGGTGCTCCTTGTAGGCTGACTACCCTTGATAAGTAACAAGGAACCCTGCTAGGTACGGGAAGGGTCCAAGTGTTTCCAGGATGGAGGAAGCTTTGTGTTTGAAATTCCTGGAGAATTTCTGACCAAAGTAACAAATACAGGGAAGATTCCCCAAAGAGAACTGGTAGAGCCACAGAGCTGGGCGAAGTCTTAGAAGTCCACTAGGCCAACCAATACAGAAAAAAAAAAAAAAAGCGCAAAAAGGCACATTAAAAACTTTATATCTGCCAGGGTCATAATATAGAAGAATCAAGAGACTGGGATGTGGGCGATGGGGTAACCATGGTTTAGGATCAAATGCATATCATAGTGCTACTTTATATGCATCTGTGATTGTACAGCAACTCAATGCCGTAAATATATATATATATATATATGTATATATATATATATACATATATATATATATATATATATACACACACACATTAGTCCAAAAGCTTAGTTTTACCAAAGAGAACCCGAGGAGGAGAAATGGCTTGCCCAAGTTTATAGCCGTCAACCTGGACGAGGCCAAAACCAATTCTGTGGATTTCTGGCCATGCATTTTCCACCATACCTTTCTACAGTTCCCCTGCCTTCCACTACTGCTCCACTACTGAATTTTTCTACTTTTGTCATGCAGAAGATGAGCTTTCAGACTTAGAGGAGTAGCTGGTAGTTATTTAATGCACAGTCTTTTTAAGCCATCAGAGACACAAGTCAGCAAGTCATAACACGCAAGCATCAATCCAGGATGCTGCTTTTTCTTAATTTTTTTTTTCCTGTAGTGCTGAAGATTGAACCCAGAGCCTTGCATATAGCTAGACAAGTGCTCTGCCACTGAGTTGTACCCCAGCTTCCTGGAATCCTGTTTGTCTAGTAGAAGTGAGAATTTTAATTTCAAGAATTTAGCTCTGGATTCAGGCCACCTGGGATGGCATGTGACCCTGCCAAACTATGTAATCACTCTGAACTTCCGTCTCTTCATCTGCAAACTGGAGAATAGCCGTACACACCTCTTATATTCCTTAGGTAAAGATCCATTAGGTTGGGGCCTGCCTTTTATCAAGTGCTTAACAAATGCTAGCTAGTTGTTGTTTTATTCCTCTTGGGGAGTTACATCTATTTCTGTCAAAATCTTAAGAAAATGAGAACTGTGTTTTTTTTTCAGGGGAAGGGGTAAGCACAGTCCTTTGTTACTTCAAAAGACTAGCTAAAGATCAGAAATCTTTCTTTGGTAGCCCCTTATATGTCTAGTATACCTTATTTTTTCATGTAGCTTTTTTTAAAAAGAGAAGACAGTGAGAGAGAGAGAAAGAGAATCAATTTTATTTAATTTTCATCTGGTTTCTGTTGCTGTGACACTTGGTTGTGTATGTGGTTCTGGGGTTTGAACCTGGGTCCTCGCACATGCCAGGCAAGCGCTGTAACTGCTGAGCCACCGCTCCAGCCCTTCTGTAGCTTTTCACCCAACAGCTGTCTTAATTTCTCACAAATTTAACTACTTATTTGTAGCTCTTTTTTTCTCTAAAATTGTCTTTCAAGATTTTTATAGCTTTATGGAAGTATGGTTGATATATAATTAACCACATGTAGTATTTAAGCTATGTGATTTGATTAGGTTTGACAGAGTAGATACTATATACATGAAATCATTGCCACATTCAAGATAATGTACCTAATGCAGCCCCAGAAAAGCTTTCATGTGCCTTTGGTAATCTCACCTGCTCAGGGTTCTTCCGGCCCTCCCACCCCAACCACCACCTTCAGGGACACACAGACCTGATGAATTTCACATGAATGGAATGATACAGTATGCATTCTATTAGTTTGGCTTCCTTCTCTCAGCACAGTGATAATCCAAGCCAATATGTGTTCCACTAGTTCATTCCTTTTTTGTTTTTGTTGTTCTCTCTTTTACTGATTTGCTTGCCAGGATAGGGAATGCAATGAAAACATATTTAATGATTAAAAGTTTTTTTGATTAAACATCTATGTTTCCTGCTCTTATTTATATTTTTTTTAAAGAGAGAGGGACAGTAAGAGAGGGAGAAAGAGAGAATCAGTTTTACTTAGTTTTGCATGTGGTTTTCATTGCTCTGACACTTCATTATGTACGTGGTGCTGAGGTTTGAACCCACATCCTTGCCCATGCCAGGCAAGCACTGTAACCCCTGAGCCACTGATCCAGCCTCTCTTCTTTGTATTTTTATTGCTATCTAATGTACACAGTAAATAGTATACAGCAATTTGTTTTCCCCGAGGGTAATACTCACTTTCTGTATGAATAGATTTTTTAAATGATTCCTGTGAACATTATTACTATTTATTTATTTGAATCTTAAGATTGAAGTTTTCTTCTGTCTCCCTGGCATGCGTGTGGCTCAGGAGCTCACCCTCCCCTCACCATATGTGTGCATATATATATCTACACACACACACACACTCACACACACTTTCATCAGCCCAGTGGATTGATTGAAGAAATTCAATTTCATAAATATTTACAGAAGGTTTTCATTTTCATGGTTAAATATTTATTCTGTTGATGTCACAGTCTTTTTTTCTTTTTTTTTTCAAAAATACAGACAATATGTTCTCCATTCCCTTGCAGTTGGAGCGTAACATGAAATAAGCTAAAAAATTGATAGAGCAAAAGCAATACATTTGCAAGATAATGAGAGATCATTTGGGAGGCAGGTCCATTTTTGCAATGGCTTTTCACCATCATCGTAGACTCTGTCAAGTATTGACATTCCTGCATCTGGGAAGGAAGAAGACAAAAACTGCCATGCAATATAAAATGCCTGTTCAAGTTTGGTGAAAGATTTAATTTCTTCATCTATCAGTGTCACCAGCCCTATGAATACTATAGATCAAGCCTTGGTGCCAGCAGCACAGAGACTTGTCAGCTGGGAGAGGGTAGAATTTAGCCAGAAGGAATCACAAAGAAGCCAGAGAAAACAAAGTTTACCCATTGTACATCGCAAACTTGTGCTCTGGGCAGTTGTCCTGAGTGTTTCTCTTTGCCAGAGAAGGCTGGGGATGCAGCTATTTAAAAACTGAGCCAGTAATGGAGATGTATACTCTGATCTTAAAAAATGCTACAAGAATTCTTGTAGCAGATAGATTTTATGTAGAACAATAAAAAGTAAGTGCAGTTTCTGCCTTAGAAGGTATCTTGGAAATGATCTGTTCCAACTTATGTTTTGCGAGTGACTTGCCCAAGGTCACACCATTACGCAAGGGTAGAACTAGGGCTAGACCGGCACCCTCTCCCTGCAGTATGGTGTCAGGGTTGGTGTGTGGGTGTGCAAGGTGCTGGAATGCACAATTTGTTCTCTACCGGAAGTCTCTGTTGCCTGGGTCACTGCATCCTACACAAGTATCCTTCTTGATCACTGTGTCTTCTTTGGGTGACTTGACTTCATTGAATGGAGGGTTGTGCTTTCCTAACTCTGCCAGCAGCTCAAAGGTCCACCATGAGAGTTACACTCAGCTAGTAGACAAGCCTGTGGCTCAATTTGATTGTCTAATTACTCTGTATCAAGGAGTCTGACAAGCACATACCCAGGAAGCCCATAACTTTAAGTATTATAGTTTTCCTTAGTCTTCTCACCTAGGTCAGATTGCTGTCTGTCCTGAGTTCTAATCACTTGCTCCTGATGCTTGTTCCCACCTGTGAGGTGTCTTCTTACACAAGGATTCTCAGTTGGGGGCGGGGAGATGGTCAAGGATAACCTCCCCTCACAGAGAATCACTGATTTGTCCAAGTGTCCTATTTTGCAGATCTGGAACTAGAGACTCACAGACATTTAGATTTGTCTAAACGTAGTCAGCCATTGAAGAGGAAAATCCAAATGTCTTGTTGTGGACAGGATTAAGTGTGGCAGATCTCCATGAATTACTGTTCATGCCTTGTTAACATCTGTGATGGTATCGAGCTCCTCTGAGCAGCTGCAGTATCTAAAAGGGGCTGAGCCGCCCAGGATTTATTGGAAGAAGGTGTCGAATACAATGAACAATCCCAGCAGACTGCGTGCTGGAGAGCCGCTCTCTCTTATGGGGATACGTCAGCTGCCTCTATCTTAACTGATTTAGGAGAAAGATTGCGTTCTCAGTCTCAAACCAATTGCAAAGAGAAGCAATTTAGTTTCTAAAAGAAGCTAGTTCTAACTCTGACCCTCTCCAGTCTCAATTAGTCACTCTTTCTTTATGCTCTAAAAGCTTGTTATTTATATCTTTAGTTGTGATGTGACTCATTCATTTTCTATCCTGTTGGTGGTAGAAATGTCAACCATGTGAAGATGGTTCAAACTGGGAGTTCAGGGGGTCCACAAGCCAAGCTTGGGAGGCACTTGTCAAATCTTTAAGAGTAAGAGGAAAATATTTGATCACTTTAAGGCTAATAGACCCATACATTTTTGAAAGGAGACTTCAAATAATTTAATAGCATGATTTTACGATCTGAGATGACCTCCATTATCAGAGTGAGAAAACAAAGTAAAGAAATCCTTCAGCGGAAGGATTAGGACTAAGAAATGGATATCCTCTCACTTAATCTCATCTGTGCCCTCCAGACCAGGACATAGATATTTTCCTGTTTACCGTTCACAGAATGACGGAAAGTAACCTTTGGGGGAAAGCACTCATGACTTGTTAAGTCACTTGTATCCCAAAACATGCCATGTGCAGTCAAAACTATTTAATGTGGAAGGAATGTGGTTAAGAATACAGCAGCATGCCATTTTTTTCAAGTGTAGTGTCCAAGGGCGCTTTCTTGTCTGAAACATATTTTTGAGAAAGACGTTACTTTTAGAAGCTGGCTACTCAGTTCCTGACCCTCTCCGGACTCTGGCTTCTACTACTAACATGCAGAGAATGCAAGTGACTGAACAAATAAGAAGAGTTGCCATCCAGTTGTAAAGTCTATATTATTGTGCGCATGTGCACAAAGGAAGTCTCACCAGGGAGCTGGAGTGGGTAGCTAGCTATCTCATGGCTCTGTACATTTTGTTGATTTGGGGCACACTAATGGGGAGAAGGCATCTTAGCCCTCCTTCCTAGTTTCTACCTTTCAGAAATCAGTGGGTCTGAACACACACGGTTGAGATTGGTGACAGAGGTAAGGTTTCAAGATGACACCAGCGAGGAAGCCTTGGAGCATGGGGTATGGGGAGTGGTATTTTCATACTATTGGACCCATCGTGGCTTCGAAGATTTTTGGAAATTAAAAGGGGAGGAACTTTCACATAAGTCTGCGTTGACTGGAAGGGGTTACTAGATGGTTAAAATGTTGCTGCTCTCAATTACTGTTGTTCAGCATTTTGAATTGCTCTTTTCAGTAGAACATTTTGGTAGCCTTTGTGCACAGGATTAAAAGCCAGCCAAGTTAGGGAGGACTTGTAATTAATGTAAGCATAACTCCGTGACCTTGGGTGAGGTGGGGCTGCCTTCCCAACCTTTAGAATCTTGATGAGAAACTTCCACAACCCGAGTGTGAACTTTTCCATAGACCTCTCCCAGCCACTCTGGTGCACGTCTAGCCCTGTCTTGTCCACTGCTTATCACAATTTGAATGTGCAAAGCCACATAAGTTCCTCCATTATCCTCACTCTCTGTGCCAGACGATCAGGGGAGAGGACATCAGGGGAGAGGACTCAGCCCCAGACACGAGTGTACTCACTGAGGGCTGCTGGCTTGTCACTTGCTGAGTTAACGCAGGGTAAGGCTCTGTCTGCTCCGCTGCCTCCTGCTGTTCTTTCCTGGATTGAGTTTTTACTTTTAGCTCATTCTTACTATTTTGTTGTTTGATACTCGGGAAGCTTGGTCCAAGGGTGTGTTTTTGTGGCTGTGATTTCTTCTAAAGATAGATCAAGGATCCTGGGAGAGTTCCCAAGGCCTCGGTGACAGTGTTTGGATGCTGCCACCACCTGGCTTCCTCTCATGCAGCTACCGGTCCCCAAGCCCTATCCACAAGCCACCCACAAAGACTAATACTTGCACAGAAGGTAGTGTCCTAGAGTAGAAAGATTTGCGTTTCTTTCTTCGTGAAGTTTTGGTTTTGAAAGTCAGAAAAATCCTGGCTGTCCCACATGTTAGCCAGGCAGATTTTTTAACACCTCATTTTTCCCTTTTGTAAAAGTGGGAGTATTAAGGCACAGCATGATTGTGGGAATCAGTTGAGTTCCTGCACACGGACGCAGCAAGGTGTGTGGCACCTTGCAGGTGTGCTGTTGATGTCTCTTCCCTTTCTTCTACTGGGGCGTAACCCTCCTCCAGTGCATGTCCATGATTCGTCTTCTGTTAGTGTCCACGATGACATTCCCTTTCCACCCCAATCGCTAAAGGGGTCTTGCCAGTGGTTCTGCCTTCTTGTGTTTTTCCTTTTCATTTACTTACTTGAGAAGACCCCCCTCTGGAGGAACAGGAGACTTGGAGCTAGTAAGGAGAAATGCACTTCCCAGAGCCCAGGAGCAGAGTTTTAATGAATTTTTTCACTAGAAGAGGGAGACGCTGAGCCATCCTGGGCCTCTTATCCTGCAGTCTGGCATTGCAAGTGCTGATCCCTCAGAGCTAGAGAAATGTGGATTACTGTGTGGAGATGAAAAGGCTGGGAACATTTCTCTGCAATTGGCTGAGGGGAGAAGTACAGTTAGATTATTAATGATCACAGGGAGGTATGAGCTGATGGTCTGTTTGTTTTCATTATTAGAACAAGTATGGTTTTGGATTATGTAGATTTCCTTCCTTTTTACTTGGATGGCAAAGAATATTCATTAAGGATATCAATAAAGACTATGCTGGTGATTGAGCCTCCAGAGCTGTCCCCTGCATGCTAAAAGACACAAAGGAAAATTTAAGTGGTTGAGAATAAGAATGAGAGATTGATTGGGAGCCAAATTATAAACTCATTTCAACTCTTGGCCTGCAGGCTGTGAAGTAACATTATTTGTTGTCAAGGATGGAAAACAACTCAGATTCGGGTCCAAGTGATTATTCCACTTTGACATTGCTGCCTTCCTGCCAACTGCAGTTCCATTTAGACATAGATTAATTAGCCGGGCAGAGGCGGAAGTGGGCAGGGAAAGCAGAAGCCAAAGAAGGCAGCAGGCAGCACAGGCCCCTAGCTGGGGTCCAGAGACTTGGACCAGGCAGTTGGCAACCCACTTCCACATTAAGCCCACGGCAAACTTGGGTAAGAGAAAATAGATTCTACATTTCAATGATAATAACTTTACACATCTGCTGACTTTGTTAATGCCAATGAGTCAGAGAAAACCTTCAAACTTAAGTCACCAGCAGGCAGGCCCCATGCACATGGAGGATCAGCAGTCTGCAGACCTGAGGGCTTTGACCAGTGTAAGCCAGGATGGACTTTATTTTTGTTTCCTGAAAGAGAAATGAAAACAAATGTATAAGCACATACACAGGCATATCACCATTACTTGAATGATAAGGACAGGTGGGATAAAATCATGAAAACTCCCATAGTTGATGGAAGACAGCATTGTTAACACATTTAGCGGCAGGGGTCAGTCCTTTTCCAGAATTTCCCACTGGCTTTGGTCCACAGTGTTTCGCCTGGACCACTTTCCCATTCTGCTTTTATCTGAGCTGATATGTTTGTTTCCTCCAATGAAATTCCTCAAAGGCAGGAGCAGCGTGGGGCCCACGCCCCACCATGCCTCCCTGGGAATAGAGAGAGCCTGGAGAGAGGCAGGGGCTGGGGTTCATGCCCTCCGGGAACGCAGCCGCGTTGGCAACCAGCAGGACACGACCCACCCTCTCCCCAGCTGGTGTGTTCCTTGGGAGGTGTCCCTGCCCGCGCGGCACGCCACAGCGCGCGGCGCCAGCAGCGGCCGGCGCGTCGGTCCCCGCGGCGCGGCTCCCTCCCCGGGGAGCGGCGGCTGCGGGCGCTGGGCGAGGGCGCAGCGCTGCGGGCGCTGGGTGCGCGGCCTCTGGGGTGGCGCGGTGCGCCTGGCTGGCAGCCGCCCTCCGCGAGGCGTGTGGATGCCTTCCTTCGCTCGAGGAAAACTTACATGCGGATTTTCTATTTTATAACATTTCATTACATGGAATCCCCCTCCCCCCCTTTTTTTTCTTCCCCTAAGTGGTGGCGCTGAACGCGGTCCTTGCAGAGGGGGGCAGCACTTTCACTCCGGACCCCAACGTGGGATCCCGAGCGCGTCTCCTGAGCTGTCAGCAGAAGCAGCTGTGGAGTTGGGAGCAGCTCCTTGGCGACGTACGCGGGGCTCTTTCTGACAAGGTTGGCTCTTTTTATTCGTTTTCACGTGCAGGTGCTGTTTTGCCTTACACAGTCTTCTATGTGGCTTTCACTCTTTTGAATCTTGTTTTATTTTAAAACAAATAATTTGCATTTTATTCATTAAAATAGGGGGAGGGGAAATACCATCCTGCTTTTTTGGAGTAATATTTTCAGATGAATTGAGTTTTACATATTAAATCTTGTAACATTTCACCACTTTGTAATAGCACCTGAATTTAAGACATGGAAATTTACAGAGGCTACCTCCTTTTCTTGTTTATTTTTAGGTCCTTTTGCATTTCAAGAAGAGAGGTCTAGGTGATTTTTTACCCAGGGGAGGAATAATGTAGCTCCATGCTGACCATTTCTTTTATTTCCAGGTAAGTGAGTCTGTTTGGCATACATGAATTAAAAAGCAGAATTTTGTATGATCTGAATTGTATTCAGTATTCTGGATGTGTTTGAAATGTGTTAAATTTCATTTACTTTCAATAACTTGATTAATGGCAAGTTATTATTTCAAAATATTACTCTTTTTGTCCAAGTTGCACGATTACTTTGCTTTGAATCCTTTTATTCACTTTTTAAAGAATGTAATCTTGACTTTCCCAACTTTTTTGTTATTCATCTCTTCTTAGAGTGGCTAGTGACTTAAGTCAATAACGTAGCTAGAAGAGCTACATAATTTCGCTCTCTTTTTTTAAGTTCACTTAAACAGAAACATTTTTTTCTCACTTTGGAAGTTGGGACAGATTATCAAACTTTCTAAAATATTCACCCTACAATCATCTGGATACCATAATTTTGACCATGTTACAAAATAATTATTTAAATAGATTGGTTTAGGAAATTGAAGACTGACTTTTTCTTCCTGGCTTATAACATCTCAGGGATATACCTGCTAGAACTCTTTCAGAAGAGACCTCTAATGGATTATATGGTTGGTTTTAGGCTAAAGATAAATATAAATCTCTGGAACATTGTTTTGATTCTGCTCCTGTAACTAATAATTTTGTGGATTTTTGGGGATAAAGTTTTTTATTACATTTGGCAGGACTAAACTTAAGAAAAAAAAAACAACCACCTTAGGGACATTGTTAGTGCTGACGTGCAGCAGCTGATGCTGCTCTGGGAAGTTGTAGAGGTGGTTTCCATCTTCAATAGAATAATCCTTTCTGTAGTTTTCTCTAGGAATAATTCAGTAGACCTAAAAATGAAAACAGGTAAGCTATTTTGAACATATACATATCTACAAAAAGTGTTGTCTTCCCTCTTCATTGAACAAATTTCTGTAGAGTTTTTAAGTTCATGGGTTGCTACACTGATTAAGATAAAAGAATACAAGTCAAAGCATTTGGTTTGGTGTTAATGAAATGCTTGTTCTAAAATAATAGTGTGTGCAATTTTGGGGTGATTACATTTGAGTTACTAATAATAGAGAAAATCTAAACAGCTAATAATACAAACAAAAATAACTTGAGACTACTTCACAAATTCTTTTCTGAGAAGAAAGTCAAGTTTCTAAGAGGCCTAAGTAATTAAAGGGGCATGTGGAATTGTTCTTGGATCTTGTGATTTTTAATGTTTTTTGAGAATGACTTGAATGGTGTAAAAGAACAAAATGTCATTAGAGACCATAATTGTTAAAACCTTGAAATAATATTTGAAAAGGGTCAAAGTAAACTTAGCAAAATACAGAAACAATCAAGGGCTGATTGAAGTCTGCTTGGGCAAATGCAAAGTTACAAGATAGTTCTGCTCTGAAGTTAAGGTGTTGGAGTAGCAGGATATGGCAGTGTTTGGGAGGCAGAAGGCCAAGACTATACAGCATAGGTAAGTTTGAGTGACAGTCACAATGCTATTGAATCCCAGCACAGAGATAGGGTACATTGCCAGGGAGCCAAGAACTCTCTCCCGGGCATCACTAGCTTGGAAGAATTGTTTTTCTAAGAACTTCTCTTTACGTTTATGGACTGCAGACTTGAACCTTCTGCAGTAGTAGACCTTCCCTAGACCTGCAAGAAACCAAAGTGCAAATTGAAAAACTATCGAGTGGCGAGATTCTCCCTCTGGTCAGCAGATACACCATACTGGCATAGGCTTGGTAATCATGGAATCCCAAGCAAGAGGAGTTGATTGCTTGATTCAAATATTTGCTAACACTAAGCCATAAAACTTCTGCAATAGGGCTGGAGTGGTGGCTCAGCAGTTACCATGCTTCCTGGTATTGCAACGGTGCAGGTTCCAACCCCAGCACCACGTACGGGAGCAATGAAAGCCATATGAAAAACTACATAAAATTTATTCTCTCTCTCTCTCTCTCTCTCTCTCTCTCCCTCGCTCTCTGTCCCTCTCTGTCTTTAAAAAAAAAGTTTTGCAATAGGGATGTCCTTGTGTTCTGAACACATCCTTCACAAAGCCTATCCCAGCATGGTCCTGCTTGTGAATTATTACTGTCCATGTTTTTATCTTTGTTCAGTAACTAGTGACAGCTCCCTGATGTGGTTCTTGCTTCTCCCTACCTTGGAATGTATCCACTTCCCACATCTTTAGTTCCCTTCCTCCTGTCGAGGAAGAGATGTGCAGATGTCTCAGTGATGCCTCCCACCCCGCTCCTGGTCCCACGGGTTCCAGTCTTCCCATCTTCCGGCCCCTCCCCTGCCTGCCCCTTACCCACTCACTGAGACTCCTTGGAGCTCTGTTGGTCTCCACATTTTTCTTTCTACTTGAAACATTTTCTTCTTCCTGCTCCTCAGAAGGCTTACTGTTCAAACTCACGTCCAGAGCAACCTTCCTGTAAAGCAGGCCTTGCTCCGTAGATGCTGCTTAGCCCTAAGAACCAGCCCCAGGCTTCTGTGGATGGGGAAGTGGGGAATGAATGAATGATGGAAAAGTGATTAAAGTCTCTTGTATCTGAAGGAGGTGCCTCTTGTGTTCCCCCAGCCCCCAGCTTCTTCACAGCCCAGGTCGTCATTGTCATCACCATGTGCAGGGATGGTACTGTGGACACATCCTGGAGCAGAGTGCAGATCTACCTTTATCATTTAGCTGGTCCAGCTCCAATAGGGAACAGAGGCTTGTTTATGGACACACAACCTTGTAGGTCCTTGGCAGTTCTGCAAGCTCGTGAAACGTGACTACCAAATAACATGAAATGGTAGCTGAGATAATCTTTTGGGGAATGAAGCAGGTGTTACAAGCACACTCAGCCATGTGTGACATAATAATATTTTCATGAGCAGCGATGGTGGTCCTGTAATAAGATCATATCACCTAGTGATGTAGTGGTTTCCCAGTTTGTGTAAGTGCACTCTGTGATGTTTGTGCAGGGATGAACTTACCCTACGACGCTCTTCTCAGAACATGTCCCTGTCCTTAAACACCATATGCCAATAGCAATATAAAGCTGTAACGCGGGGCGGGAGCGGTGGTGGCTCAGCTGTTTCAGCACTTGCCTGGCATGCGTGAGGATGTGGGTTTGAACCCCAGCACCATGTACACAATGAAGTGTTGGAGCAATGAAAGCCACATGAAAAACTAAAGAAAATTGATCTATCTCTCTCATCTCTCTCACTCTGTCACTGTCCCTCTCTTAAAAGAATAAAAATAAAACATAAAGCTATATTGGAGTAACTTGGCAAGTTGCTCACATTTGAAATGCCAGAGAATTAAACAGAATGGCTTACATTTTATGAAATGCCTTCTTTGGACATGCTTTCAACTTTTAAGATATTTTCATTTGACGGAATGAGGTGTGACATAGTCTCTGTAAGCTTTTAATGATTCCAATTTATGCTCCTGAGCGACGGGTTTGTCTTCTGCAGTTGAGGGGACCCCAGGAGGTTCACGCTGGCACCCGAATAGGTATTTGCTGATGTGTGCCTTTCGGCAGATTTTCATTTCTTCCTATTGATTGATACTTAATTAGGTCTCTATTCTTCACTATTCTTTCAGGGCTCTGATCATTGAGATACCCTTTTCATTGAGTGAGGGTTTTTTGGCCTTCCAGCCTTTGCTTCAACCTTCCCTATTCACAGGGCCTGCCTGCTTCCTCACTCTCTGCATCTCCTTCCTTCCCTAGGACTCAGCTGGGCCTGGGGTGGGGAGGACCATGGAGGGCACCTTTCCTGAGCCTCAGCCTAGGCTGGGTCATTACACCTCTTTGTTGCCTATTTTCCACATTGTCTATAATTATTTACCTGTTAGATATCCTGTGGCCGTCATTGTCCCCAAAGGAGACATGGTCTCTGCGTATTTAGCACCCAGTCCTTGTCTGTGTATAGTCAAATTCACCAACAGGTGTCTGAGTGAGTTCTTGGTACCTGAAAAACCTCCTGAGCACCAGCAATCCTACCATTTCCATTTCCTGTCGCAGGACTTGACTGTGTGCCTGCCTTTCCTCTCCCTCCTTTTTCTTTAACCTTTATGTTTTCTGGACTATATCGAAGATGAAGAATTTGAACTCAGGCGACCTGACACCAGTAGTCACACCTGCTTAATTAAATAAACTATTTAAATGTAAGTCAAAGAAGGTGGAAGCAACCCCAAAGTCCATTTTCAGAATGGATCACACATTAGGGTCTTTCCAGACAGTAGGATATTATTCAGCATTAAAAAGGAAGGAAGTTCTGATGCATGCTGTAGTATAGATGAACCTTGAGGACTTTGTGCTGAGTGAAATAAACAATCACAAAAGGACAAATTCTATGTGATCCCACTTATATGCAGGGCCTAGAGTGATCACACTTACAGAGACAGAAAGTAGAATAGGGTGGGGGAGTAGGGTAGGCAAGAACGGGGACTTGTTCTTTGGGTATAGAATTTCAGTTTGGCAAGATGAAGAAGTTCTGGAGGTTGGTTGCACAACAGTGGATGACTTAGCCCTACTGAACTGTGAACTGTGCAGTGAAATTAATTAGATGGTAATTTTTTTGAAATGTGCACTTAAAAATGGTTAAGATGGTAAATATTTTGTTTTATATGTTTTAAAACAATTAAAAATAAAGTCAAAGTGCTTGTTTTATAAACATAATTATCCTTTAAAAGAGAAAAATATCAAAAAGATTTCTTTGATTTGGGGATTTTTTTATTCTTTGAGCTTTATTTCTCCTTTGCTCAGATTTTTAAATCACTTTTTATTTAAAAATAAATGTCTTTCAATTTAAATAGAATTATATATACACACACACACAAATATATATACACATATATTCTGTATTTATGTTGGTAAGATCTTTGGAATCTAGTTTTAGACCTTGTTATACCTTTTGTTATTGTTGCCTATTTTTGCAGTTAAAATCTGATTCAGAAATTACTCAATTCCTCACCTGTTTTTTTCATACAAGATAATAGGATCTTGTTGCTCATCCAGAAATACTTGTATGACACTTTAAAAATTACTTTCATGATTAAGAGCAGGAATGTTTGTTCTATCATGAGCAGAGGGCCTGGCAAACTCCAGGGTTTGATTCAATTGCTCATAGAAGCCAGAGACTAGTCTTTTCGCTTTTCTCCCCCGCTCATCACCCTAATGGACCTTTCTGGTGGAAAACCATGACTCTGAAAGTTCAAATAACACTCGAATGTAGAAGAGAGTGCAATTTCCAAATGTTCAGCCAGTGCGTTAGGTTCTCTTTCTACTCACAGGTTCTGACCCTGCAGTGTGTTGTTATCTTGGTGAAGAATTTGCAGGGAAACTAGAATTGGATCAGCCAGGAACACATGAGCGGAGGGGAGGGAAGGCAGGAACTGGATGGAAGGTCTGGGCTGAGCTTGGGGTGAGCAGAGAGTGCAGGGTGAGCGGAGCAAAGGACCTGCTGGAACACTGCTCAGTGTCACTTAGGTTTATTAACATTACAAACATGATCATATAGTGAAAGCCCTCTGAAAAAGTTAAATTCATCTCTTCTACTGGCACATATCTCATCCAAGCTGATACTTTATATTTTTTCTCAAGTTATTTAAAACTGAAAATTAGTAATGTTTACACCTACATATTTCAAAAAAATGCTGCATATTCTCAACTCAGCAAACATCCAGGCTTACTGTGGTTGCCATGTGCCAGTTCTTGGATTGGAACCCAGTCTCTAGTGAAGGTCTCAGTCATCCACAGAGAAGTGAAAAAAATGGGTGTGTTCAAAGAGGTAATGTTCCCTCTCAGGGACTACCTTGTACCTTGCAGTTCTGGCCTCTTTTTTAAATTTCTTTTAGGATGGCTTATTAATTACATTAATGATTGTTAATTTAAAAAATTCATTATTGGCAAAATAAAATGTTATTTAACATTCTTGTTTTGCGAGAAACAGAAATCAACCAGGCTAACTTATGCAGGAAAGGAATTTATTAGAAATGTTCCACAGAATTAATGTGAAAAGTAAAAAATTAAAATCTCATATAAAATAAAATCTTGCAGCCAGGCTTCTTTGTATCATCAAATATGTTTTCTAACTTTATAAAGCATGTGAATAGCCAACCTTGTCCCAGCATACAAAATATATGCCCAAGAGTAGAGGTCTTGACAGGTGGAGAAAAAAATCAAGTTAAAATTAAACACCATCACATGATTTATAACATTTAACTTTTATGATTTTTTTGTAGCAATGTGAATTAAAGCTCTTACCCATAGCTTTGGAAAATTCACATGTGTACAATTTGAGTTACATTGGAATTAGGACTGTACCTAGGTGTGGATTAGCTGGGTGCATGTGTGCCTCCTGGTTATTTTTATATTACATGGTCACTTAACTTTCTTTTGCCTGAAGTTGTTGGTATGTGTTTCAGTCTCAGTGTTATTGTTCATCTCATCATAATTGGATTCAAGCATGTTAACTGTTATTTTGAGTACTTAGAAGTAATACCAGATTGCTATGGCTTGGATGGCTTTGTCCCCAGAGGTTCTGGTGTTGGAAGCTCGGTCCTCAGGATGTTGAAGTTAGTAGATGACAGAACCTTTAAGAGGTGGGGCCTAATGGGAGGTCCTAGGCCATTGGGGGCGTGCCTTGGCAAGGAATTAAAGAGATTCTTCTGGGACCCCTCCGAAAGTTCTTGCTTGGCTGTGCTGTGGCCTCTGTGGCTTCCTACATGGCAGTGTGATTTCTCCTCTTATACATGCTCCTACCCTGATGCTCTCCTCCATGAGATCCTCACCAGATCTGAGCTTATGCTGGCACCGTCTCTTGAGATTCCAGAACTGCAGACTAAGTGACCTGTGTTTACAAGCACCTTGCCTCAGGGATTTGGTTATAGCAACTGAGTGGACTAATACACAGAGTATACCTATCAGGTGTTCCTTGACCTCTCCAGCTGTTGACACCCTGAAACTCTCAATTTCTTGACTTATTTATATAATGTGACAATAAGTTCCTCTAGTAGTTTCCATATTTCTCTGGCTATCTGCATAGTTTCCCTGCTCATCCCTTCCATACTGATGTCCCCTAACATATCAAGACTCTGTTCTTCTCATATATCTCATATATGTAGTTTCTTTTGGTCTAAGTAGTGAACTTTCATTCCTTTATTGCTGACTTCCACATGTGCACCCTCTGAGCTGCTCCCCTGAGCTGTGGACGGGCCACCTTTACCACATGTCCCAGCAGCACCCTGACTCATTGCATCCCTGGCTGGACTCTACTTTCTCTCCCACCTGTCACCAGCCTAATCCTCCTCCCCTATCCACCTAGTCCTCCAAGCCAGAGTCCAAAGCATCCTCAACATCTGTCCTTACTTTCAGTCACCAGGCTGGCCTGTTGCCAAGTGCAGTCCTTCCACCTTCCATTTTTCTTGCATTTCTCCCTTTTCCATTTCCACCATCTCTGGCTGGTTCGGGCCCTTACTTTTGACTTTGTACTTGGACTCCTGCATTGTTCTCCTGAACTCATCTTCTTGCAGTCACCCTGCTCTGCCCCACCATGACAGTGGCCTTTTTTGACTGCAGCCAGGCTCAGCTGCTTCTTGGTCAGACTCTACAGTGGCATCAGCTCCTCCAGGGTGACCTTTAAGGCCTTTAACCTACCTGCTTCCTCTTCTCTGCTAATCCAGCTGTACAGAATTCCATGCAGTTCCCTAACACCCATCCCTTCTCCCCTTGGCCATTGCCTTTTCTGTGTCCTTGCCCTGGGACGGCTTTTCAATCCTATTGGCTCTACCAGTTGCTTCTGTTCTCAGAGACAGACTTGGACTGCCCTTCCTCCTGGCCTCTTTCCCTGGGCTGACTTTCTAGGCTAACTTGCCCGTTTTGTGACAGTTATCAATGGTACTGTTGCCGTTTGGTTTTATTGATTTTCTTTCCCATCTGCTCTTCTTTCTCAGGGTACTGGATCCTTTTGGCATAACTTTACATCTTGTTGCCAGCGTGATGCCTGACACACAGTAGGTGCTCAATGAATGTTTAGTAAATAAATGGTTAGTGGATGTGGGTAGGGAGCAGAACCTCCTGCTCTTCTGATAAGGAAGGTGGTGAAATTCCTGGAGTCTCCAGTCCACTTGAACCAGCATCTTGGGCTGGAGTGGAGGCTCAGCGGTTATGGTGCTTGCCTCACAAGTGTGCAGGCTCAAACCCCAGCACCATGTGCACAACGAAGTGTCAGAGCAACAGAAGCCACATGAAAAACTAAATAGATTGATGCTCTCTCTCTCACACTGTCCCCCTCTCTTAAAAAAAGAAAGAAAGAAAGAAAGAAAGAAAGAACAAACCAGTATCTCAATTCCTCTTCTCCTTATCTTTTGCTGGTCTGCCTTCCCTCTCAAGGTGGTGGGGATCTCTCATTTTTTTCCTGAAGAAAATCATGGGAGAAACTGAAGATAGAAAGAATATGGATGAAAATAGTCCACTTTGAGAGAGTTAAAAAGTACATTAGAAAAAAATAACTGTAATTTATCTGTTTACTCTACTTCTGATTTCCTTAACAAACTGTTTTATGTCAGTGTGGGGACCATAAACAGGAATGCATAGAGGCCGGTGTGCTAAGTCTGCTCCTTCCATGGCTTCCTGAGATGTGTTCATGTAGGATTTTTCCATTTTGAGGCAGACCAGCGGTGTCATCTAGGAATTTCTGCATGTCTAGTTTAGGCACATATTTGGTGTCTGCAGCCCTTTCCCCTCCAGTTGTTAGGCAGCTTGGTGTTGTATATGGAATGGCTCTCCTAGGTGAGAGGCAGTTCTTCTTGAAAGGGGCTCGAGAAGCCTCAGCCCTACCCTTATTAGCTCTGCGAGAAACTTAACCCCTGCCCTTCAGTTTCTCCCACTGGAAAAGGAAGTGAACGTTACCTTTTAGAGTTGCAAGGATTGTGATTAACGAGCACATAGTAGGTGTACAATATATCGGTATCAATTTAAACCAATATGTCACTACTCTAAAATGGAAAATATCTGATCACTTCTTCCCTTTTCTTTTCCCAACTTACACAATTGAAAGAATTCCATTGCTTTTTAGTTGGTTAATTAATGAAACAAAAATTCGTTTGGATATCAACCATGAGCAGATCTTGTGCTACATGCTGGAGATTCAGGGAGGGATGTGATAATCCTTGGCTTCAAGGAGCAGCCTGGAGGGAGAGACAGGGAAGAAACTTAATGTTTGGGCCCAACACTGAGAAAGGGCAGAAGGCAAATGGGCTTGGGGAGCAGGAAGAGGGTGCCACCTGGAATCAGTCCCCAAAATGATGCTTGAGCCTAATTCTTGAAGAGTGTGGAGTAATTAGTGAGGCTGACTGGGAGGAGCTGCAGATACCCTTTAACACCAGGTGTTTTCCTCTGGGCTGGGTCTCTGGCTCACTTCATTTAAGATGATATCTATTCTCCTTATTCATACCCTGTAAAGATATCTGGACTCCCTTAAAAGAACATTGTCCCTTAAATTTGGCTGTGGGGGCTGGAGGTTCCCAGCATGGGCAGAATCGGCTGGAAGGTGTAGCCCACAGTGTGTCTACACAAATTTTCCAGGACTCTAGGGAAACAGTCATGATCCCCAGGCTCCACTCCAGACCCACAGAACAGAATCACTGGGGAAGGTCAGGGTCATATTGAGCTCCCACAGGAGTGCCACAGAATGACACCAACATCACTCCCAGCGGACAAACCTGCTTGATTCTTTGGTCCTCTTTGCCACATGGGACATGTTGTAGCCTCTGCAGCAGGTGGAGTCCTGAGACCCTTTTCCCTGTCCTCTCTTCACACAATGGATTCACAGTGAACTTCCTGTCACCAGACCTTCTATTTCTGACACACACCTTCTTCATCTCTGGTCAAATACCGTGATGAGTTAATTAAGCATTTGGCTTCTTGCATCTACATGTGCTCCACATAGGATTTTACTTTTTGAAAATAATTTCTTTGGAAATAATGTCAAATTATAGGAAAGCTGCAAAAAATAAGAATGGTATAAGGAACACTCACTCACATACCCTTGACCAAGATTGACCTATTGTTAATGTTTTATCTAGTTTGTTTTTCATTTGTGTTCCTCCTTTCTCCCTCTAACCCTCTCTCCATATATAAGATGTGCATGTACACACATACACATGCACATACAAAAATATACATAGCATTTTTTCTGAACTATTTGAGAATAAGTTCATACATCATAGATGTTTAACCCTTAAGTAGTTCAGCATGTATTCCTTTTTTAAAGAGAGAGAGGGACAGTGAGAGTGAGAGAGCAAGAGAATCAATTTTATTTAGTTTTCCATTTGGCTTTCATTGCTCTGACACTTTGTTGTGTATGTTGTGCTGGGTTTGAACCTGCATCCTCATGCATGCCAGGCAAGTGCTGTAACTGCTGAGCCACTACTTCAGCCCCCAGTGTGTATTTTTTAAGCATAAAAATATTCTCATATACTAACAACAGTGCAGGGATCAACATCAGTAAATTTGACATCTATTTAAATTTACCTCATGTGTGGTCTATATTCTAATTTTATAAGTTGGTTTAATAATGACCTTTATAACATTTATCCCTCCAATACCAGGGTCAGGTATTGCATTTGGTTACTATGTCTCTCTGTCCCTGAAACATGTTTTTCATAGCATTGCTTTGTCTTTTGTGACAATAGTGTTTCTGAAGGACATAATCTTTTGTTCTTCTAAAAAGAACCACTGATTTTGGGGTTGGGGGAGTAATTCTCATGATAGATGCAGGTTATGCATTTCCAGCATGAAGTCTACCTGAGTGGGGCTGTGTTCTTAGCAGAGTATCATCTCTGGAGATTCATGGTGTCTGTCTGTCTCTTGTTATGGTGACACATAGTGATACTTGATTTCTTCACTATGGAATTACTGTTTATCTCCTTTAAGTAATAAGGAATGGCTTTTGTTCTCCTCCCCTCCTTTTTTTAGTTTTTTTTTTAAATTAAGGAGTCGAGTTATTGTACAATCATAAAGTAACAATATGATATGCACATGTTCTTAAACCAGAATTACCCCCACATCGCTCACATCCCAGTCTCTTGATTCTTCTCTATTTCACCCCTACAAGCACTATAAATGCTTATAAAAGTGAATTTTCCAAAATTAAATGATTGCATAAATATTCTTTGGATTCTCAGGGGGGTATGCTACATTGTTGCTTGTCTCCCTAGATCCCTCCCTGTTTTTGTTCCTTATCAGTCAGCTATTAGCCTACTATGCAGTTAGCCTTTGAAAGTCTCCTCTTTATAGCCAGGATGTGGGTTCATAGGGAGTCTCCCTTCTAAACTTATTCTGTGGTGAGAGCTGCAGGTGAGTAGATTGCAGATGAGGGAACATGAAGTGCTGAAAGGGAGCTGAAGTAGCTGTCCCTGGTGTTTATACAGGGTGCTGAGGTTTGTATCCTGCCGATTGATTCTGAAGAGCCCACACTTTGAAGTTCATAGTGGAAACTTGTCCCCAGCTTTATTTATGTGTATTTCAGTTGTTCTTCCTTACCCCATTGAGCCCCCCAGAAACAAAGGCAGCAGCAGACCTTCCTGTGGGGTGTGGCTCACCTGGCGGTCCCAGCCCTTCTGCTGGTGGCAGGGTCAGCAGCTGTTGTTGCTGCTGCGTCTCCATGATGAGGACAGGTCCAGGAAGGGGGTCTCTTTTTTTTCCAAATGTCAGTTCTTTCCAAAAGAAACTTCCTGTTCTCTGCTTTATTTTGGAGCTTGACCAAGAACTTTAGGTCAGCTTTGGGTTTTTAAATGTTCTTACTTCATGGTGCCATTAGCATCTCATTAATTTTTTGCCACACCCCTTGACCAAATGAAGCAGCTAATCTTTTTTAAAATTAAGTAGTTAGGACTGTCAGCATGATTATTTATGGCCTAACAACTTTGTGGCTAGTTGAAAAAAAATATTAACTATAAAGCGAAAGAAAAACCATAGTTTTACCTCATTCTTCAGTAGCCACAGTGGCTTAATAATGCATGTGCACCTCTTGGGCACGGCACAGCTCCTCAAACCTTGGAGTTAGATTAGATTCCAACACCTCGTCTTGCATCACGATTGATTGCCTTCTATTACAGCTGAGAAAACAGTTTTGCAAAGCTGTGATACGGTCAAGAGGAATGTCGCTCCATCTGATGAGGAAAGTGTGAGCTGCCTTGACCTAGTAGTTTCCCTGACGTCCAGCAGATGTCTAATAGCCCTGTGCTTGCTTGATCATTTGACATGCCCTGAAGCACCACTGTGGCACCCTTTAGGTACCTCAGGGTTCTTTAGTGCATAGTTTGAGAAACACTGATTTAGGCAAAAGAATCTCTCTGGGCCTGTTTCTGTAGACTTCAGCCACCCACCCAAATAATGTATCTTTAGGGTAGGCTGGGGGTCAAAAAACTGTAAGAAATCTGATGGTACTACCACGCAGAAGCAGGAGGCAGAAATAATTCATAGTGTCATCTGTTATGGAGATAGGAGGATGATTTTTGACCTAACTGGCAGAAGGCAAAAAGTCCTTTCATGTCTACTGAGTGTCAGCCAGAGAGGCCTGACTGTGGCCTTGTTAGTACTGCATCACATCCCGCTGACCAGGGAAGAAAACAGTGGCTGTTTAACTGCATTATTTATGTGTTGAGACTTTCTGTCAACCTTCTGGTTTGGTTTACATGTTATTTGCCCCACAAGCTGCCTGTTTTCTTTGGATTAATGATTTGTTTATAAAATATTTTAGCATTATGCACCTCAGGCTTTAGAAGACTGCTATAAATCTTCTGAAAACTAGGATTGTAATCAGGTTTCTATCTCTTTGTAACAAGACACAATAGCTGTACAAAATAGTTAGATCCTAGCAAAACTTAGATCTGGTTGACATGATATTTTAAATTTTATTGATTTGAGTTTCAGCTACAAAAAGACTTTCCTAAAAGGAATGAGGATATTTGAAATTTTTGGTAGCTTTAGCATGATAACTAGGGGCTGCCCGCTGTACCCAGTGGAAGGACTTCAGAGGAGAGGGTCTTGGCAGACAGCGCTCCCTTCAGAGGCACTCCTGTGTACGAACAGGTGTGTAGAAATCAGGATGCAGAGCACCCAGGTCATCCTTGAAGGTGTGAAATGGTAGGATGTCCAGAAAAGGACCTCGAATGGAGCATCAGCAGATCCTGGCTCAGTCACCATGACCCTGGGCTACTTGTCCTGTGATCTGTAGGATGCACACATCCCTGGCCCATTTCATCGCTGTGTCAACCAGAATGTGCTGACTTCACCATGCATTCCCACAGTCCTCTAACTGCAGATTGAGACTCTAGCCTAGCCCTTGTTTAATAAATGAGGAAGCTGAGGCTCAGAAATGTAAAGTGATCAATAAGGTCATGTGTACAAGTACAGATGGGGTCCAGGTTCCCTGCCCACCCCTCTGGAACACATGCCACAAATAGAACTGCTAAGAGTTTTAAGCTTTAGCAGGTCAATACTTTTTGTGATCTAAGGAACAGAGGAGTTGAAACAGTGATTAGTTCCTGCAAGAAAACCGAAATGTCAAGTGTTAAATATGTGGATTCCTAGGTCTAGAATGAAACTTCATAAGGACTGGGTTTTCTCTCTGTTCACTGCTGTCTTTCTGGCTCCTAGTTCACTTCCTGGTGTCTTGGAAACACTTGGCATATTTGTCAACTGAGTGCATGGGTGCACTGTAATTTATGGGTGATGTTTATGGGAAATTTTCACATTTAGGTAATGATAGGATACGAATTACTGAATTCTTTTGAAATTTGTTATATGCAGTTTTATGTCATTGGTTCATAAGAATCAAATTATAATCTACAGAAATAATATCTGTGATGAGTTCCCATTGGCTAGAATATGGGATTGCTAATATTATTATGATATTACTTCTCTTGTCATAGCTAACTGAATTCTCTGCCCATGGCGTTTTTGTTGTTAGATGTTTGTGATGCTGGTCCCAAAGGGAGTACAATTATGAAGCCCATCATACCTAGAAGCCCATTAGTTGGTTGAGTGTTTAAAAATCTGACATCCCAAAGTGGAGAGGGATAAGAGGAAAGTGTGGGGCATGGTATTAGCTCAAGGTCCTTTGAAGACTCTGTTAGAATGCAGGGTTATTAATGTCCTTGCCATTAACTATGAGTAATAGCACACGGAGCTTCTATGATGTCATCTTTATATAAGTAGGTCCAAATGAGTATTCAGTACTGCCCAGAGTATCAATACGTCTGGTAACTTTATTCCAAGAAATTCAGTCACGCATGCACCGTTTCATCTTCACTGAGCACTTGGTTGTTATTACGTATTCATTACTCACGTTTGTTTATAGGACCATGTCAGGAAAGTGCTGAGCTGTTTGAAGTAACCTCCCAAGTGGGGAGATGTGGGAAGCAGGATCCAATTCCAGTCTAATCCAAGAGGGGAGTCTGTTTTCACGCATGGCGTTTCCTTGGTTTCCAGCAGTGTGAGGTCAGAGAAGCCCACAGGGCAAGAATGCAGACACACTTTTATGATTATTTCCACCATGCTGACCTTCCCAGGAAACTTCTAGAGATGGTTAATGAAGGACAATTACATTACACCATATTTCTCAAAGTGTTTTCCAGAGATTACTGGTGCTACAAGATGTTTTGCAGAAGAGACTTTTACGATCAAATAAGTTTGGAAATATTGTATAGTGAATTCCCTTCTGTGGGAAGTGACATACCTTGGCCTGCGTAGGGAGTGGGACTTCTAAAGGAAGGATAGATGTTTGGTCTAACCTCAAGTTCCCAGCTCTCATCTCCACAGTGTCCTTTTCCAGCATGATGTTCTTCATCTTCTTGAGAACAGCGTTCCACCCACCAGTCTATGAGGAGCCGCCCCAGTGCCTTTTGGAAAAACCTGATTCCTTGTTGATCTGTACTTTGCTAAGAGTCATAGACTAAGCCGGTGCTTCCCTCCCTCCTATTGGGAGCTGTAGATCCCAGTGCCCAGTGCCCTCCCCAGAGTCTGTCATGTGCATCCAGGGTGGTGCCAGTTACCTACATTTTGGAAAAGCGCCACAGGTGTCCATTAGAGAGGCCGAGAGTCACTCTATTTGAAGGTGCTGCTAAGCTCTCTCTTTTCTATACAGCTACCGCAGCATCTCCCTTTTGCACATTTCCTGAAGGGATTCATCTTCCTGTTGAAAGGACATTGCAGTGGAGCGATGGCTCTGTGGCTGGGAGGTCCTCTGCCCCCCAGGGCCCCCACCTTGCTTCTTTTCCAGCCTAGGTTTGGCACAGTGCCGGCAGGTGTGGCCTTGCAGGGTGCTGGCGGGTATAAAGAAGTGGTCAAGAGGGACAGGGCTGCTGAGGGGTCCCCGGGGCTGCTCCATGCGGTCCACTGAGGCCTGGGCTCAGCTTTGTGGAGATGCTGGGTCCCATGAAGGCTGACTGGCTCTTCTCTTGGAGAAATGGCCTTTGCTGTGGATTCTTCTCCTCTTCTACTGCGTGGCCTAACACCCCCTGGAACCTCTGCTCCTCAGCACTGTGTTGTGAAAAGCCAGGCAGGTAATATTGTTAGCAGCAGGCTTTCATGGTGCCATGCAGGGGACTAATACAGGCATGGTGAGGGGTTTGGCCCAGCCGCAGCTCTCCCTTTCCCAGAAGGACAGAGGTGAAAACACAGGGCACCGCTCCCAAGTCACAATCATGGCCTTGTTGCAAAGGTTCTGCCTTTGTGTTTGAAAAATGCCCAACAGTAGCATGTTTAATGAGAGACAGGGGAATCGAGCATGTGCTCAGGTGACCCTTGAGATACTTTGAGAGGATCTTCCTGCCTTACCTTATGGTCTCTGGCTGCTGGGGTTTGAATGCATCTCCGTCAGTTGATGTGTTGAGAACTTAGTCCCCAGCATCATGTTAAGAGACTTTGGAGGGAGCCTTTGGGAGGCCATTAGAATAAGATGAGGTCATGAGGGTGGAGGCCCCCACGATGGCATCTGTAGCTTTATAGGAAGGGAAGAGAGACCTGAGCTAGCATGCCTGCTCTGTCTTGCCACGTGCTGCCCTTTGCCATGTTATGCAGGCCCAAAATGCAGAACAGGTACAAAAACCATGTTATTGGACTTCCCAGCCTTTAGAACAATGGGTCAAATAAATTTCTGTTCTTTACAAATTACTTGGACTCAGGTATTTTGTTATAGCAACAGGAAATGGACTAAGAGAGTATCCTTGCCAAAGAAATTTTGCCAGTAGTTCCTAGGGAGTGCAAAGTCAGACAGAAGGCAGTCCCCTTCCTGTTTGTGGCTGGGGGAGAGAGCCTGTACCCATTCAGGTTCTCTTAGTGGTGTTCTGATGTGCCTTGCCTTATGTTAAGTAGCCCCACGCACTGTATGACTGTATAATCCATTTTACCTATATGGGTCCCTCCTTTTCTTCAACAGTTCTGGAAAGTAATATTTTTTTAAAGAGAGAGGTACAGTGAGAGAGAGGAGAGAAGCAATTTTTTTTATTTAGCTTTACATGTGGCTTTCATTGCTCTAAGACTTCCTTGTGTACATGGTGCTGGGGTTTGAACTCGAGTACTTGTGCATGCCAGGCAAGCACCATAACCACTGAGCCACTGTTCCAGCCCCAAAAGTATTATTTTTATTAACTCCTTAAATAAAGATCAATTATGGAGCCTCTGGGAGATAAAATAATACCCACTTTGATGTCCCCCCCACCTCCCTGTCCTGCTGTCAACAGCTGGCACGGTGTCCGTATTGCCATCCTTTTTGCTTCAGAAGCTCTCTGTGCAGTTGATCTGGATAATACTCTCATAATCTGGTGGAAATTTTAAAAAGTAAAGAGATGCCTTATAACCAGTGCTTTAATATTTATTATTTATTGCTGCCAACCATGGACCAAGACTACTTTCTATCAGCAGTCATTACGAGAAACACTCTAAAAGAAAAAAGATAGGAAGTCAGGGCATCCATTTATTTCCACCAAGAATATTGAGGTTATTCTTCTTTTGATTGCTTTGATTTTTGAATAGACAGTTAATGGTGTTCATTAGCTGTGTGCTTTATATCTAGAATTTAGTGGTGTTAGCTAGAATTTTACATGGTATAAATAATTCTCTGGAGGAAACAGAATATCACTGTATGACACAGCTAACATTAGTAAAATAAATATTAATCCAAGGGCAATATTTGCCTAAGCTTTCTCTTAATTCAAATTCCAAGCTAAGCCTTACTCTGTCCAAAGGAAAAAAAATACTGTAGTTTAGCTGAGTTTGACGCTGTAGTAGGAAAATCACCATAGACTTGCAGAAGCGCAGCATGAGTAACATTAACTGGCTCTGTGGCCTAATTGCAAAATACTAAATAACATCACTTGGGAGGCACATGACTCTCAGCAACCAGCCTTAGACATCACAAGACTTTTCAGATATTAGCTCTGGAAGGCGATCATTTGGTTTGATTCATGTTCTGCAGAAAAGAAAAAGAAAACTAAAAACTACACAGAATGATCTTCAAGATTCCCGAGGCTAGTCGATGGCAGACATGGCTTCTTCTCATTTTGTCACTGTATTGTGTTGCTTTTAGTTGTAATACTTTAAGAAATGCTTCATGCTGACCAAAGTTAGCCAAATCCAGAAAGTCGAGGGCCAAATGTTTTCCTTCATTTGCGGTGGCTGGAGCTAAATCCCGGCTTGGGGGAAAGGTAGATAAACTCATGGATTAGAACCACAGAACAAAAATGCAATGTGTTAATGTTTATGAGATATAGCTGTAAAATACTGCATAAGATATTTGAATAAGCTATAGGACATGCTTTTAGAAAAACATAAATGTTTAATCCTATTGTCCAAATATATCAAAGAATAATAAGGGATAATAGGAAGGGAGGAGAAGAGGAAATGTTGGAACTGAGAGAAAACAAGGTACATGCCATGCTTAGTCTCATTGGTCTGAGTCCCCCCAAGTACAAAGTCAGAGCAGGTGGCCAACAGATTTTGGAAGCTTTTGAAATATTATTCCAGTTGCTCAGTTCCTACAGGACAAAGCTCAGTTCTTTGTTGGCTATTTCCACCCAAACATGAAGGCTTTGTGGCTTGTAGATAGGAGGGAGGTGTTTGAGGAACTTAAGTAAGCTGAAACTGAATGCCTACAAAAGAGTATAATCCCGGGCAAGGGCTATTATCACACTAATTAAATCTATGGCAATGGACAACTTGAATGAAAATTTGATGTACTTCTCTGCTGCTATGTTGTTCTGAACTATACTTCCTTATTATCAGAAAGGGCTGTGAAATTTGGTAGCCTGGTAAATTTTGGGAAAAGGTCACTTAGAATGGAGTCGAACAACCTTACTTTTGTTTTCATATTGGAGACTGGGCTGATACCATATAGAGGCCATAGCTTTGTATTGGATCCAGTACAACTTAGAATTTTTCTCTCTCCAAGGCATATGTGTCCTTGCCAGTGGTTGCCCTCCTGGTGTAATCTGGCTATTGGCCCACCCATTCCATAATATTTCTAGCTGGGAAATCTTTTGAGGTACCTCAAAATGGTGCATGTTAAATGGCTGCCTTTACCAGAGTGAGCATATGAGTTGGGATTCTCATTAGTACAAGTGACAGGAAACCTGACTCATACCAGCTCAAGCCAAACAGAATATATTGGTTTATAAATTAAATTAAACAGGGGCACCTGACTCTGAGATACCTTCTCCAGGAACTCAGATCTCTTTGCTTTGTTTTTTATGTTGTCTTCATTTTTAGGTAATGGGGAAAGGCTACTGCATCTCTAGATTTAAGTCTAACTGAAGAGTGAGCATGCCTCTCTCTTTTCCCAGCAGAGTCCTAGGCTATCTTTTCTTGGCTGGTGTTGAGTCAAGTCTCCATCTCTACACCATTCACTGGCCAAGGGGTCTGGATTATTCAAATGACTGGGTCATGATTGTGTGTATCACTCCTGATTCCAGATGATTTCCTTCACTTATTAGCTATAGGAAACATTCATTTTAGGTAGATGCTCTCAGGCTCTTTAAAATGTTAGGATTTAGGTCTGGCATGCACAAGGACTGGGTTCAAACCCCAGCACCGCATACACAACAAAATGTCGGAGCAACAAAAAGCCACATGAAAAACTAAATAAAATTGATTCTTTCTCTCTAACTTTAAAAAAATGTTAGGAGTTTGAGAGGAAATAAGTAACAAATTCTTTTTTCACCCTGCATACTACAGCATAACAATATTCTTATAGGTTTGAGTGGTCTAAGTACTTAATCTTTCTATGAAAGTGTTGACTTTTCCTCCCAAAAGGTTCTTCTGTTGCTTTCTCTGAATTGTCTGTAAACTAGTCATATTCTTCTAGTATGCTGTCATTCACCAGAACATTATCTAAAATCCCAGCAACTGGGAACACACTGTCACTTGTAGTGACTAGTGGCAGCCAAGATCTTCTTGAAAAGGGGTTAAGTTACAGAACACTTCTATTTTCAAGTCTTATTTTTCTGTTCCAAAATTTTCAGGACTCATTTGAGTTAGAGTTATTATTTGAACAGAGATTGGGCTGGTAGATAATTACCTTTAAAGAAAAATATCTTTAAACTTTCTTCTCCTGCTAAGATGAATAATTTCTAATTTGGGAAAATCAAAATAAACTTCTGAATCCTTTGAAATTATGATGAATTTAACATTCTTAACTATTTACAATAGAAACCTCTGTCTACATGATAAGAGGTCAATCCTACACCAAGATAATAACTCATTTTTATGACATTAATGATATTATTAGCAGAATTTTACCCCACGGTTACTGTAGTGTTTTGATTTTATGACTTGAAGAATAAATTATCTGAATTTTTATCTTTCATTTGACTCAATAGCAAAATGAGTGACAGAAGCTATCACAGTTCCATAATTGAATATGAAACTTCAGTCTTATAAATATGCTGTTTATTTCTTCTATTGCCGACTCCTTCCTACTACTCACCATCCTGGCTTCTTTTAAGATTTTACTTTATATCTTATTTTCAATAGTTTTCCTTTGATGGGATTTAGATGTGTTTTCTTTTCTGTAATTGGGGTTCATGGAGCTTCTTGGATCTGGAGCTGGATATCTTTCATCAGTTTTGGAAAACTGGGTGACTAGCTCTGATGCTCTTGCTTCTTTCTCATTATTTTTTTTTCTTATTCTTCTGAGATTCCAGTTACATGCATGTTAGTTCTTTTATCCATACCTCATATGTCACTTAAACCCCATTCTGTATTTTCAATTCATTTTTTCTCTCTGTGCTTCTGATTGGATATTTTCTGTTATATTTATTTCTCTTTAGCAAAATCTTCTTTTGCCATCTAGACTTCTTTGCCTCTATCTATTGAGTTCTTAATTTCAATTATTATATTTCCCTTTGATTTGCTTACATACATTCCAGGTATCCAGTAAAGTTCTTCATCTGTAATCTGTCTACTTAAACATAGAGTTAAATTCCTTTTTGATCATTGCAATATCTAAATCACCTAGTAGTCTATGTATTATCAATTTCCTTCTCTTGGCTTTTGGTCATTTGTTCTTGTTTCCTGTCATACTTTATAATTTTTTTATCCCATACCTGACATTAGATATGTAAATCCATAGGTTTTGTGCCTGCTATCAATTGAGACCCCAGTATACTGTTTTAGGAGTTGGGCAAGCAGAGAGATTAGACTGAAACTCCAGTCCAATCTTCATGATTATTGACTGACTCTAAATGAACAGCTTTATGCTACTATCTGCCAGGAAAAAAAAATTAATTCTCCTTAGACATAGCCCATTGAGGCTTCAGCTGAAAGCTTGGGGTATTAACCAGGGCTCTTTTCCTGGGGTAGAGTTTAAACTTCAAGTCCCAGGCAGAGTGACCTTGTTAAAAGCTCTGCTTTGCATTTTAGCTTCCTAGCAGCCGCTTTCTGCTTATTTACTCTTCCTTTCACAACTCACAGCTTTGGATTTAGCAAATGTCTTGAGCACAAAGGCGGAGAAAAAGGTTTGTTTCAATTCTCTGTGGTTCTGCTTTCACCAGGATCCTAGTTTCTCATGTTCTGGCTACAATGGTGGTCCTGAATTCCATTTTCATCTCCTCAGCCCAATGGGACTGTGGGAAGACCAGAGACTGATAAATGTCCTGACAGGAGCAATCAGTAGCAAAGGAGGCCTTTACCCCAGTGTTTCTTCCTTGGCTTCTCAAGTCCATCAATACTGATTGAAAAACAGGGCTCCAAGCAGCAGCTCTCTTCTTCCTATTCCTCCCTCTCCACAGTCTCCTTCTATTTCCTCTTTTTTTAAAAAAAAAAAAATCATCCAGCTTTTGTAGTTGTTCTCAGTGAGAGACTTAGTGTGACATTACACTTTGGAATTCTTATGTAATCTAAATTTTCCAGAGTGCAGTATGTATGGTAGTATTATCTATTTGTAACAAAGCTTTCCTTCTGTAAAAGATAGTATGCAAAATATTGTAACTGTTTTGGGTTAAAAATCATGATATATGCTATTCATATTTATCCATTAATTTCTTCTTTATTCATTGTTGAACTAGCTAGGAACTGAAGATATTACTGTGAACATTTCAGACATAATCCCTGCCCCTGGAAATCTCATAGCACAGTGGCAGAGAGAGATAACCTGCATTACTATCTTTTTATCCTTATCTAAATCTGTTATCCAATCTATATAAATTATACGTTGTTGTAAGTGCCACAGAGGAAAGGTAAAAAGAATTATGAAAGAGCGTAAAAGAATGACTTAATTTAGGCTATGAGGAAAGATTTACAGAATGTGCCCTTTGGAAGTTATGCTGAGACCTGCAGACTGAAAAGGAATTAGCCAAGGAGAGAAGGGGAAGAACTTTCTAGAAGAAGCAGACAAGTGCAGACCCTGAGAGCCAAGACCCTGGTTCATCTGAAGAACTGATTAATGAATGACAGTGTGTTGAATCAGGCGTTTCAGGAGTGTGGAGAGGGTATGTCGAGAGTGGGGATGGAGGAAAGTAGCATTTGATGAGTTTGGAGCTGGAGCAAGATCCTAATGGGGGTTTCAGGCCTTCCTAAGAGTTTTGTCATTTCTTCTAAATGCAGTTGGAAGACATTTTATGGTCTGGGATTAGGATAGTTTCATTGTTTGTGATCATTTTGGCTATACTGTGTGGATAATGCACTAGAAATGTCAAGAGTGGGGTGGGGACCAATTGGGCAGCTATTGCAGTGGTCCAGGCAAGGCTGGTGGTGGGTGGGGCAGGGGAGAGGACAGGATGGATCCAATTCAACGATATTCAAATTGGAATAAACAGAAGAGTGAGAGAGAGAGGGTGGGATTCAAGGACAATGCCCTGTTTTCTATATGAACACCTCAGTGGCTGCAGGTGCCATTTACTGATAAGGAGAATTTGACCCATAGGTGAGATGTTCAGCTTTGGATTTGTTAAACTGGTTAAACAACTGAGTGCAAAGGTCAAGTAGGAGTTGGTTAAATGTGCCTAAAAGCCAGAGAGGAGTGTAGGCAGGTTTAGGTTCGTTCATAGAAGATATGAATAAACCATGAGCGTAGAAGGGTTTGCCTAGGACACAAGGGAGAAAAGAGGGGCAAGCCTCTTGGAACTGCCAACATGAACCATCTGTTAGAAGCTCACAGAGGAGGGAAGACAGTGGCCTGAGACACCAGGGTGTCCAGAGGAGAGTGGTGTCCTGGAAGCCAAGAGGAGGTGGAGGAGGGAGTCGTAGTCAGGGTCAACACTGGTGAGATCAGGTCAGATGAGGATTCAAAAATAATTCTGGTAAATGCAAAAAGAATTACACAAATACACACACACACATATGCATATATACACACACACAGATATACATACACACACACATACACAAAGACATTTATATCTGTTATTTTGTTATGGGGGAAATATAGAAGAGTCAAGAGACTGGATGTAGGTGATGTGGCTGATTCTGGATTAGGATCAGGGCCATATCATATTGTTAATATATATGTGTTTGTGATTGTACAACAGTAAAAGTCCTCAATAAAATTTAAAAAAAGACTTTGAGATTTGGCGATGTAAAAATTGGGGGTGACATTAGCGAGGACAGTTTGAGTGGAGGGATGGAGGTGGAAGTTGAAAGTCACACTTAGGGATGCCAGGTGAGAAAATGGAGACAGCTGTGACCTGCACAGGTTTGAGAGCCTTGGCTGTAATAGAGATGTGTGCAATACATTCGAATTAGTCTCTCTTCCTCCTCCTTCCTCCTCTTCCTCCTCCTCCTTCTTTGTCTGATCTCTCTGACACGCACCTACACAAAGTTCATAGGTAAAACAGTGATATTATGATCTGCATTTCTACATCACAGAATATGTTCATGTGATCTGTGTATTAAAATACAGCCAAGTCACTGCCAGATACAGTGATTTAAATACAAGCTTTTGTTGGTTTTACATAAAGACTGTAGGTGTTGGTACACTCTAAATGTAAGAGAGGTTGGGAAAGCAAATGCCTTCTTCTTTGGGGTGGGTGGTTGATTGCTAAGTCCAGGAAGGGCGCACACAGGCCCGCTGCCGTGAGTTATCCTACAGTCCTCTCTGGGGCTCTGTGCTGGCCCAGTTCACATAAAAGATGACATAGAAATTACGGCAAATTCTTATTTTAAATTGCAAGTGGCAGAGTGAGAGGCTAGGGGAATAGAATTTGAGGATGGCATCTGCAGCCCACGTGTTGCTTTGTGCCTCTGGGATAGACCGTGCCTGCCGCCTGCACCTGGACCATGGGAACGTGGCTGAGCTGGAGCCTGCACCACCCCATCTGCTGAGTGAAAGCAGGCCAGGCCACTGCCATCATTTTTCCACCACTCCATTCGGTGCTGCCACACCTACGGGCTGCACTTATCTTGCTTGCCAGCTAGCTCTTTATTTTGCATTTGAATTAACTGTGTCCGAGGGCTGGACTCCTTCCTCCTGTGAGTTGATGCCAATAGCTTCCTGCAGTCATGGGCTGCGAGTACTCCAGGGGATCTGGGAGTCATCTCAGCCGCCTCTCTCATTTTACAGTTAAAGTCACAAAGTCTTAACTTCAAACTCTGCTCGGGCTTTTTACCCAAGTCAGACAGCTGGGAAGTGGCAGATCCTGGACCCACACCCATTTCTTGTTTTTTTCAAACCCATTTGGAGTGAGTTTTACTTTTGTATTTTCTTTGCCTGTCATGGAAACCTGCTTCAAGTAGATGCAACAGGGTAGTGGGAGCTATTAATTGTAATTAATCTTTTTGTACCACCCTCCTGGCTCCAATGGTAGAGCTGGTATCCTATTGAGAACAAAATTATTAATTCTCCAAAGCCAAATATAACTCCAAGTCTATTTCCAGATGCAAGAAGGGGCACTAATTGGCCAGTTTTTACTAGTGACAGATAAGAGGGATAGAGAAGGAGGTGTACTTTTTCTTTGTGAGTACAGTCTTTGAGAATAGCTTTCCCTCTCTGTCTTTCCCCACGGGAATAGAGGCTGAGGGAATTTGGATGTTTCTATATGTTTTAGTTTGCTTTTCACCACTGTGATCAAAAGTCCTGGCGGAGGAGGAAAAGCTTATTTTGGGGCTACTGGTTTCAGTTGGCCCATAGACAGCCAACTCCATTCCTCAGGGTCCAAGGTGAGACACCACACTGCAGAGTGTGGTGGAGGAAAGTAACTCAGAACATGGCACCAGGAAGGAGAGAGGGAGAGAGAGCACACCCTCCCCTTACCTTGGACAAAATATACACCCCAAAGGCACTCTACCAATGGCCTGCTTCCTCCAGCCACACCGTACATACCTATAGTTACTGCCTAGTTTATCCCTGTCAGAGGATTAATTCTCTGTTTAGGTCAAGGCTTTCATAATCCAATCATTTCACCTCTAAACGTTTCATTGTCTTACTCATAAGTTTTTGGGGGATACCTAGTATCTAAACCACAAGATCACTCTTCTAACCCAGGTAGAGATGGAGGGCAAAACCATGCTCATAGAATTCTTGGGTTTTCTAAGAAGGGATGACAGCTTGTTTGCTCTCTTATTGGATGTCTGCTGAGCCATCATGCTTGTTTACCTACCCCAGGGACAATGGAACACAGGGAAAAGAGTTTCTGAGAGAGATTATGGTGGTATAACCAGATGTAGAAGAAGAAAACAGTGCCCTCAAATTCATGGCCTTTGAGAGATATGCAGGTAGGATGCCACCAATCTTATAAGCAGGACTGAATATTGGCCTTGTCCCTTTATATAATACTAGTTTGGGCTAGCACCAGGGGGATAGGAAGGCTCTCATATCAATGCAGTGTGGCTTGGTGCTGCCAGCTGGGGATCAACTTGAAGATTCAACCAGATCTATTAAGAGACTCTCTGTGTCCAGAAGAGCTGCTCAGGATTGAAATCATGCCAACCAAAGTTGGACCTTCATCTGTATCTGCTGTGATGACCAACAGAAAGGCAGCAGCAGTCTTGTCTTACCACATCTGTGGGGTAGTTGGTCATATAAAAGAGTGGGTTACCAACAAACAAAGTGACCACTAACTATACAAGTGAAATCCCCCAGCTTATTCTGTCCTTTCATCAGAGGAGCAAGCACTTCTACCCATCTGGACTGTTAGACCACCAATTTGGCTTGCTCTGTAGAAAGGCGGGGAAGTAGAGATGGGTACAAGCTTTAAAATTGGTCCTTTTTATAAAAATCTTTTTATTATTAAAATCTTTAAATAGATACAAAAGTAGAATATAATGAAGTCTCGTGTACTTATATCCAGCTTCAATGATTATTAACATTTTGTCAATCTAACTTCATCTGTCCCTCCCAAACTTTTATTTTTTTAAAAAATTTGTAGGAATCATTTAAAGCAAACACTGCACATTACGCCATTGTACACGTAAATACTTTTTTTATATATTTCTAATAAAGACCTTTCTTAGAAATCATTGTACCATTATTGTTCCTAACAAAATTAATATTAGTTCCCTAATATCTCATAATAGGCAATCCATATTAAAATGTACCCAGTTGTTTCAAACATATCTTTTGGTTTTCTTCTTAGATTTTTATATCAGAAAGGTCCACATTTTTCATTTGATTATATATGTTTTGTAAGTTTATTTTATTGTGTAGTTCATCCCTTATTTCTCTTTTTTTCCTTTATAACAACATTGATTTCATGGAGAAGCAGGTTCATTTGTCCTATAGACTGATTGCTTCCTAATGGTGCCATTTAACTTGTTTCTCTGTCCCTGGTGTTCTCTGTGAGCTGCAAGGTAGATTCAGAAATTTGGTTAGACTCGGGTCCAATCTTTTTTTTAGACTTCCTAAGTGGTGCTGTATATACCAGATTATGTTAATGATCAAAAGGACTCAAATGTGTTGTGATGGACTGCAAATTAAGGTTTCTCACTTCCCAGGTAGAAGAGGGAACATCCAGAGTACAGCTAGTAGAAGCAGTTACTGGAAAAAATGAAAACCACTGTTTTTAAAAAAATGGGGCCTCTTCAGCTTTTCTGAAGAGAGGTGTAATGGAATTTTTAAATTGCTTTTTCCACCAGGAATCCAAATTAAATAGATGTGTGAGCTGGCAGACAAGACAGTTTTGAAACCCAGCCCCATGACTCTGAAATGGTCAGACTGTGGAGAAGAGACAGGACCTTAAACAGAAAGTCATGGACACTGCCTGCCCTATTATCCTGAACCTTTTGGGATGGGATTGGGTTTCCATGAGGTGCAATTCCTGAGCTGGCTGTGATGTTGATGCTGGTGCCACATGGGTGGCTGTCCTGTTAGCGGTCAAATAACTGTAAGAGATATATTAATACCACCACACAGGGGCAGAAGGCAGAGGTAATTGATAGTATTATTTATTTTTTCCTTTATTTATTTATTTGTATTATGTATTATAGATATAATAGGATTTTTTTTAACCTAACTGGTAGAAGGTAAGAGAGTCTAAGTCTGCTTTCAAGCAGCTCAGCCAGGACAAAATGAGCTTTAAACATCTGCCAGGCCCAGAGAACCAGCAGCCAGGTTATGATGGAACCCATCCTTCCGTTTTCTTCCTCCTCCTTTGTTCCCCAGCACCTGAGGGGATTATTAGCTATAAGGAGGGAAGCCTGATATACCTGCCCTTTCCCCCAAGACTTGGAAGGAGAGATGGAACTGTAAATGTTGAGTATTAAAAGGGACTGGAAAGTTTTATGACTCTAAGTGACTTAGTGACCTCAAAGTTGAACAGAAAGCTCCTAGCACCAGCCAAGTTTTCATCCAGAGCAAGGGAAGGCCACCCCCAAGCACCTCTGATGGATTTGTCAAGGTCAGAGGGAAAATAAGATGCTTTGATCACATCTGGCAGTTGTGCTAAGCTTCCTGTATACCCAGACAGTGGTATACAGCTGAGAAGCGGGTGAGGACCAGCTTGCCGGGTACAGGTACGAGAGGGCGGGGTGGGCCAGCTGACTACATCTTTTCTGTGTCTTGAAACCAAACTGAGACCTCAGAATGCTGCAGCCAGAGGGCGTGAGCTTCAGAGGATCTGCTGGTGGGAGGAGTAATCCTGCTTTCAGGGCATTTCCTCCTCTGCCCTGATAGTTATCATTTGTCAGAATTGTACAAATACAGTTTTATTCAGGATCCCTCCTTTCTCTCTTCTTTCTAACTTTTAGGACCATGACAGTTTTCTAGAGAAAGTACTTAGCCATCTCTCACTTCAAGTTATTCATCTTCACTGGGAAAGAATGAAAGAGAGCATCTTTTGTCTTTTATGAAAAATTGCAATGTGAACTATCATAAGTGACTGAATTATAGAGCAACAAATGTGCAAACATTTAATAGTCCTTATGAAATGCCGTTCTTAGCATTTGCCACCCCCTTTCCTTCCTTTTGTTTAGGAAACATGGCTTGCAACATTATCCACCCAAGGATGGAATGGTAATTTTATTTATAATTGGGTAAATAGAATTTGCTTGAACTACTAGAATAATTTATCATATGTGCTGAATTAAAGTTTGATGTTTGGGAGTAGTGTAGATACATTAAGTGATTCTTTTGCTGACTGAAGGCTTTTGTCTGTTCATTGTTTTTGTTTGTTTGTTTTTTTAGAGAGAGAGGGACAGTGAGAGAGAGACAGAGAGAGAATCAGTTTTATTTAGTTTTTCTTGTTGCTTTCATTGCTCCAACACTTCATTGTATATGTGGTGCTGAGCTTCCAACCTCTGTCCTCGCACACGCCAGGCAGGTGCCAAAACCACTGACCCACTGCTCCAGCCCCCTGTTCATTGGTATTTAGTGCTTAATTACCAGGAAGGCAAGTTTCCAGAAAAGATTCTAGAATTTTGTTGTGTTTTGATTTCTTGATTTCATTTGTTAACTTGTTCTGAAAACTACTGTGATTTTGCTCTTCGAATCAGTGTTAAGCTTAAGATACTGCTTCCCTGCATCATATTCACGCAGAATGACAAGAAAAGGAGAGAATGAAGGGCATGGACTTGAAAGGTTTCATCTATGGAGATGAAATGTTACGGACAGGTGAACACTTAGGTCTGTATCTGGGGGAAGTGGCTATAGGATCCTATGGGGTGGGGAGATGGAGCTTAAAAGTTAAAAAATATGAAAATACAATTATTATTTTAAGGGAAAGTATTACAATTTTTGTTGTGGTTGTTGTCAATGTTTTTCTGGTTGACAGGCAGATTTTGCTGTTTCCAATATGAGAAAAGCACTTGCTGGGAAATGATTTTACTTAGTCGTTTCAAATATGAAATTGTGAGGTGACTTATGAAAAAAAATGTTTCCATTCATGTGAAGTCAGCTTAAGGGCCCTCAGAAATACTGACCTGCTTGTTGGAAAGCGTGGGGCAGGTTGTTTTAATCCAAGTATTTTTAAATGAATCTCCCTTATCTATGTAGGGCCCCCAGTAACCTGACAGCATCTTCCTTCAAGAGACTGAAGGAAGATGTCATTCTACATTGTCCATTCAAGTAGCCACCGTCTGGTAGCAAGGAGGACAAAGTCTTTTATTGCAGTTTTGCTTCCTTATGGAGTTGGGAATACTGTAGGTTTGCTTTAACACCCTCTGAAAAGTCGGTTACTGAAACTCCTGAGGCTACTTTTAAGGGTCTTTGACTGTGAAAAATTGAAGGTAACATTTTTCTCTCTGATTATCCAGTTACTTTTTTTTTTCCAAATATTGGTAATTTTCACCTGGAGTTACTTTCAGAAGAGCTCCTTTCTGCTTTAGTCATTAACCTGCAGTGTGTTTAGCACCTTTCTAATGTAGTTGCCATATTAGTCCCTGGAGAAAAGAGGTAGCAGCTGGTAGTGGCCCTTTGCCTGGGCCTGATTTTTAGCTGATCCCAGTTGCCTTTGTGACATTGGCCATGTGGCCGCCAGGCTTATTTCAGTAACAGCCTTCACATGCCTCCTACTCTGGATTTCTAAGACTCCCTTACGGGATAGGTCTTAGAGAGGGACTGGCCCAGATGCAATAGAAGGTTTGGCAGATAGATGTCTTACACATATCAGATGTGAAACTTCAGGAATCAGAGACATCTCTGTACATATCTGATTAAATTACTAGAACGCTCAGCAGTACTGTGAGCCACTCTTGGAGCACCGTGGGGCCCTCATTTGTGGTCTTAGAAGAATCACTCATTCTGTGCCTGTCCTCATTATTGCTTGCTGTCTGCTTGTGCCTGGATCTAGTTTGAGGCTCCCTTTGGATGCCAACGAGGAGCAAGCTCTTGAGACCGTAGGAACGCTTTACATGCCTGTGTGGGGGAGAGAGCACGACTCCTTATGTGATAAGCTGAAGGATTTTTTCAAGTGCTCAGACATTCACATAGTAGCCAACAATGAAATACATTTAAAGAAAAATTGGCTTCCATAACTAAAGTGATTAAAACAAATGATAACCATTTCATTTTCTTATTTACTTTTTTAATGAGGTATGACTTCCATAGGGCAAAGTACACAAATCTTAAGTCTACCGCTCAATGAAGTTTTACATGCAAATATACTCATATAATCCCTACATCAACAAGATGAGCACTCCAGCACCCAGAGCTTCCTACCCACTCCTCCCTCACACTTAATATTTCCTCCCTCAAAGATAACTGTTGATCTGGCTTCCAATCTAATTCCATGTCTCCAGTGACTTTTGCCTGTCCTTAAACTTTGTACAAATGTCACCCCAAGGTATGGTACTCATTTCTATCTGGCTTCTTTCCCTGTGTCTGTGATACTGACCTGTGTTACTGCATAAAACAGTAGTTAGTTCTTTTTTTGTTGCTGTGCAGTGTCCCATGGAATAAATATACTGACATTTTTGTCTATTCAACTGTTGATGGACAATTTGCTTTCCAGGTTTTTTTTTAACTATTTTTGAATAAAGCTTTGAACACCCTTGTTTGTGTTTTCTGATAGACATGTCTGTTCTTTAATTACTGGGTAATAAAATAGGTCTATTTTTATCTTTAGAACACGTAGATAAATAGTTTTCCAAATGGGTTGTATCATTAGCCTCAACCAGCAGAGTATGTGAGTTCCAATTGATGCATCTCCTTGTCAACACCTGGTATTGTCAATAATCAACCTTTAACACACACCAAAAAATGCTAGTTCTAATATAAAACTATATTTTTGCATCACCAGAGTTCAGTCGTTTGTTTTTACATGAATTTTTAAAGTCTATAAGAGAATAAAACACAACCTTGCTTTGATAAATTTCTCTTATTTCCTAAGGTGTCATAGAGAAAATCACTATCAGTGGTGCAAGTGAGCACAGGATAAAGTGCTGAAACCAACAGTTAACTCAGACACATCTTGACGGCAGGACCATGTCTTCTGCTGCCTTGTCAAATGCATTATTCTTGTCTCTAACATCTTTTCACTTTTCCTTTAGCACTGTGACATCACTAGCACTATATTTTCCAGGATACCTCACTGGGCCAACTCATCTGGCTAATGATAACTCTACATACTCCAGATGTATCTCCTTGAAAGTGCTCTTTCTCCACTACATTATCTGGACTGATTCCCAAAATCTTGCTTGTGAGTCAGGTACATTAAGTGTAATGTTAAAATTGTGTAGTGGCTCCTTTTATATTACCTCTTCCCAGAAATAGTTTCATCTTAATAATGGATTCTGGGAGACATAGTGTCTTGGCTCAAAGAAATTGATGACTGGATGTTTTGAGGTTAGTGGAGAATTTTGAGCAGTATTTTCTTTATACATGTCACCATAAAAGAAGCTGTATATTGTACCTGAATTTAAAGGTAGTTCTAACAGTGTAATGGCTGAAAAATAAGGCAGGAGTTTCAAATCATTCCAATGTTGTAAGGGTGAATCAATATCAATCTATGACTGATGGTTTCAACCATTTAATTCTGAATAGATTGGCTAAGTAGACTCTCAGATGTATTGAAATTTTATATATATATATATAGTCAGTTTAGGTATTTTTGTTTTGATTTGGTTTTTGATGCTGGAATCTAAGATGTGTTGCACAAGAGCTCGACCTCTGAACTAACCTCTAGACTGCCAGTTTAGATCTTATATACCAACAGTCTTTCCTATAAATTTATTATTAAATTTAAGAATTTAAAGTCTTTTTTTCAAAGTCAATATAGAACTTATATGAAATTTAAACATTCCTTCAATGATAAATTAAAATATGGGTTAATGATGTGAATTCTGGTCCATGATTAGTACTTGCATTCCACCCATCTAAACAGAATTCTGATAAAACATATCAAGATACTTCCATATTTCAAAACCCAGTATTCGAGAAGATATTATGATAATTACATCCAATTCAATTTTACTTTCACTTGTTTTGACTAAAATCTATCTGAGTTACTTTGGAAATCTCAGTAAATTGATATTATTTTTCTAGGATAGGTTTTGTATATCTTTAGTTAAATTCATTTCTAGGTATTTTATATTTCTGATGATGTAGAAAATGATTTTTTAAAATATTTCATTTTCTAACTCTTTGTACTGGCATATTGAAAAACAGTTGATTTTTCCCATATTGAGTTTTGAGTCTAGCAACCTTGTTAAAAATCTCTTATTAATTCTAATATTTTATCTGTGCCCATTTTTGGATTTTCTACATATATAATCATGCTTCAGTAAATGATGGTTTTGTTTTTTCTTTTCTGTTTCTTATAATTTTTATTTCTTTTTCTTGCCTTACTGCATAGGCTGAGATTCTGAGTATGAAATTGAAGAGAAGTGGTGGTAGTGGGCATCCTTATAATATTTCTGATCCCAAAGGTGAAACTTTTAACATTTCACTGAAACTATAATGCCTCCTATAGGGTTTTGTAAATATGCTCATTAAATTAAGGCAATTGCCTCCTAAGTCCTAGTTTTTAAGAGTTGTTATTCTGAGTGGATGATGATTTTATCACATACTTTGTTTATCACATTGTTTCTTAAATAGGAAGATGACAATACTGAACCATTCTCATTAAGACATGATCTTTTGGGTTTTTTTTAAAATTATTATTATCTTGGCTGAGTTTCAGATGAATTCATTTACCCATCATTCCTGCCTAAGTGACATTGAAAGAACTGACATTTATAACTGTCTATATCTCCCTGTTTGTTCTGATAGAAATCTGATTCTGAGAAAGGAATGTCTCATCATTATCATAGCACATTTGGGGTTTTTGTCTTATCACCCCCCCACTAATCATGTCTAAGCTTGAGTCTTTTCAGTTGAAAGAGTTGGTACTCCAACCCCATATTTTGACATTAGCTCTAAAGGTGATGAAATGTTTACATTGAACCAGTGAAAATTCACCCATTACTGGAGGAAGAAACTAGAGTATAGGTGAATTTGGAATACCATCTTGATCCTTATGTCGGCAGCACAAAGCTGTACAGAGGGCCCTGTGTCAGAATCAAGATACCCTGAATTCTTACTGGATCTATTATGGTTAGGTCCTTAGTCCATGAGCCTTTGCGTTCCCATTGCTAGAACAAAGGGTTGGCACTAAATACCATTTCAAGGCTGTTTCTATGCTAAGGCTCCATGGATTTTTGAAGGACAGCCCATTATCATGCGTTATCCTTTCTACTCTGAGGGAGTTAAGGATTTTAATCTTATGTCTTCAGATGGAGAAATACCTTACAGAGACATCACGAGTGGTTCTAAATCAACAAGAATAAAACACCATGTTTTAGGTTTGACCTGCAAAATGGAGCTTGACTGTATATTTGCTTGCTTTGAAATGAAAACATTTTTGATGGCTGTAAAATTTCTCGTACCATGTTTCATATGTTTAGCATATATTAATATATTAAGCAATCCATTCAGTGTTCATTGGTTTCCTGTGACTGTTGCAGTTGAGAACCTGTGTTAGGAAATGAGGTTAGAAAGGGGTTAGGACCAGTCACCTCGTTTGTTGTGATTTGCAGAAAATTAAGAGTTCAGTTGTATGTATGTTAAGTGAAATACATGTTTTAACTAAAGTTCAACCAAAGTCTTGTGGGTCATCAGGAGTAGAAAGACCAAATTAGCATGGGGGAGTTCGAGAGGAAGGAAGACGTGTAAGATGTGTAAAGCAGTGGAGATGGTAGATTTCCAGGCTCTGAATGAGCAGCTTTGTGAATTGTGTGGAGGAGGTGAACTTGGCTGAGGGAGAGGAGGGCAGCTGGCAGTTCTCTGGAGTTGGGGAGAAAGGTGACCTGAGGAGAGACGCAGAGGTCAGGCTGGGGCTTTGGAGAGCTATGCAGGGAGACCTAGCCTTCTTCCTGAGCTGCTCGGAGTTCCTGTAGAAGGACCTGAGCAGACTTGTGGCTAGGACTTTGACATGATTAAAGACATGATAAAGGTAGGTAGATGGCTTAGGAGGCTACTGTGGCAAGTCAGTGCTGTCCGACGCAGGGCAGTGGTGGTGGTGGGAATAGGGAATGGGAGAGCAGTAGATTTAAAGGAGGTGGCAGTGACAATTGGGCAGGCCTCTTTTGATACAGATGTGGAGGGAGGAGGAAGGATGTTGACATTGTGGGAACAGTTGCAGGTGACCAGTCCAGCTGTACCAGGCCAGTTGCTTCTGTATGGCAAAAAGGGTTTTTTCTAAGTCATTACTATTCTGTCTACAAGGGAATTTCAGTGTAATTGTTTGTATGAACCTAAAGAATTTTTATGAAATAATTCAACGTGATAAGAAAGCGTGCTTTCAGTGACCACGAGGGACCTTTTCAAGGTTGAAGATCCCGTGAATGTCCTAAAGCCTGGAATCTTTTGGACACAGCTCATCCGTGTCCCAGCTTCTGACCTGACTGTGGGAAGACCAAGGCTAGTGGCAGATAGCAGAACTCAGAAAGCACCCGCAGGTCTCTCTCCCCCAGCACCCCCATTTGTCAGGGAATGCCTCAGCACAGATGCAGGCAGACTGTAGCATGGAGGGACAAGGGGTATAGAGCCCTGGGGTGTAGTATGTGGGGAGCTCCAGACACTGCAGGGAATCATGGGTGAGAAATGTGGGAATCGAGGGGCCTCGTGGGAAGAAGTGACCCCACTCCAAGCCATCTGGACCCTGCTGACTCAGGCACCCTCGCCTCTCTGCCCTTGAACACCACTGCCCTCTTCTTCATGCAGCCATCTGTTGCTTCCATTGGCCTGCCTCACTCCTGGCTCTCTGCCCGTAGAAATAGCTTCACAGATTTTCCTTTTGCTCTTGGCCTTGTGACAAGTTGCTAGTAACAAGACAAATGGGGTTAAAGAGTCCTCTGCACGCTCCCTGCCCCTTGCCCTGCTTATCTGTTTGCCCTTGGAAGAGAAGGCAAGACTTGCACATGTATCCTAATCGCTGGGCCTGCAGGTCCACAGATAAAAGCAGACTTCAGCAACAGATGAAAGCAGCGCTCACATCTGAAATATTTCACTGAATCTGGGTATAGAGGGCTTGCAAGGGAAGAGCACAGAGGGGCTTAGAAGAGGGTCTAATAAACAGGAAGCAGCCATCACTGTTATTTTTAGGATGCTACCTGTCATTCTCTGATCATGCTCTGTTTGTTCATGGTAATGAAACATTTATCCAATATATCCCCAAATCAAGCTCTAAAATGTACACATTCATTTTAGTTATTTTTATTACCAAATACAACATATGTACAAAAAACTCAGGGTATCAAAAATTCATAAACACCTGAGCAATCCAGAACACTACCAGCCTGCCAAAGCCTCCCACCTGTGTCTTCCTGACCACCCTCTCTTCTTCTCCCTCAGGCAAACACTCTTCCCATTTTTATGATAGTAATTTTCTTGCTTTGGAAAACAATCCCATCACTCTTTAAATATTATGTAGTTTTGATTTTGAATTGTATGTAAATGGACTGTGCATATTCTTTTGTGTCTTGTAAGATGCGTTTGTTTCACTGTGGTTAGCTATAATTTGTTAGGTCTTGCTGCGGTATGGTATTCTAGTGAATGAGCATGTCACATTGTGTCTACCCACCTTAGCATCGTTAGCAGCTCGGGGACTCCAAACGCTGCAGTGTGAAGATTTCTGATGCCTGCATCCCAGTGGATACTGGCATGTGTTTCTCTGTTGGCCTAGAAGGGGAGCTGGTATCTCATGGGATATGTACCCCTTTACCTCTGCTGTGTTATAGAATGGTAAAATGCCCTTGCCAACACTTAGGATTGCCAAACACGTTCACTGTTAGCTTCCACAAAAGTAAATACAATACAAGGGTGTGTATTCATATCTCTTTGTGGTTTCATTTTGCTTTTCTCCCATTTATTAGTGAGGTTGATCGACTTTTTATGTTTATGGCCTTATGGAATTCCTCTTTTGTGAAGTAGATAATTTTTCTCTTGTGTTGTCTACCTTTATTGAATTGTCTGTAGAACTGTTTAACATTCTGGATTCCAGGCTTCTGTTAATTGTACAGATGGCTAATCTCTTCTTCCACTCTGTGACTTTTCTTGTAACTCTTACAGTGTTTCTTGATAAACAGAAAATTTGAATTTTAATGATGTAGTCAACCATATCAATCTTTTTCTTTATGATTGGTACTTTTCTGTGCATTGTTTATGAAGTGTTTCTCTACTCATGGAGTAATTTTCCTTATTAAATTCTAAATGTCTGAGAGGTTAGCCTTTCTGAAGAACTTTCTAAAGTTCATCTGAAATTAATTTTTGTATGTGGTATGAGGTAAAAAAGCCAAATTAATTTTATTCTGTATGGGTAGTGTCCCAGATCCATTTTTTGAAGACTTTTCTTTATACCTCTGTGATCTGTTACATATCCTCATAAGTGTGGGCCAGTTTCTGGACATCCTAGTCTGTTTTATTTATTTATTCTATGCCAGGACTATGGTTTAGTTACTGTATATTTCTTTATAAATGAATATAATATCAGACAATTCATTCTCTTTCTTCAAGAGTCTTGACTATTCTTGGCCATTCAAATTTTCATGCAAAATTTTAAAATCAATTTTGTCAGGTATACACACCCCGCATTTAAAGTTTTGAATATCTGATTGGGTTTGCATTGAATCTGTAAATTAATTTTGAGAGAACTGACATTTTTACAATATTAAATCTTTATTTAAGTCTTTTAAACTGTCTTCTAAAGCTTTATAGTATTGTCCATTGGAGACTGCATATCTTTTGTTAGATTTATTGCTAGGCACTTTATACTTTTAGATACTGTTACAAATGGTACCTTTTTTTAGGATTTAATTTTCTGTTTGCAGTTATTCAGAAATTTAGTTATTTTTTTTCTACATTGCTAACTGATGCTTCTGTAGTGTGAAATTCTCTTATGCTAATAGCTTATCTGTTTGGGTATTCTGCAAACATCATTTATGAATAATGACAGCTTTGTTTCTTCCCTTTTAATCCTGATAACCGTTTGCTTAGTTGTGAGTTCCTGCTCAGGGCCAGCCCCCAGTTTAATGTGTAACAGAATGGCTAATAATGGACATCCTTTTCTTGCTGCTGCTTTTGAGGGGAAATTTTTAACATTTAACCACTGAGTATGATGTTTGTTACAGTATTTGGAGGGGGGAGAGCAGATAATGTAATAATGGGGAAAGAAGCAACCTTCTGTTATCACTGTTCTAGGGTTTTAAAACATGAACGTTGCACTTTATAAAAATGAATTTTCTGCATTCAAAAAATGAGTATATGATGCTCCTATTTTAGACAGTTATTATGAGGAATAAAATCCCTGATTTCAACATATTACAAACTTAGTATCTGAGAAAATCAACTTGGTCATGATCGTATTTTTATATTACTAGATTCAGTTGGTTAAAATCTTGAGTGGGATTTTGGTGTCCGTATTCATAAGAAGGAATGACTTGTAATTCTCCTTTCCCTTGCCATTTTTGTTGGTAAAGTATGACATTGAAGTATTTAATTTCATTCTGAAGTTCCCTGAGGAATAAAATTTAAGTTTTTCCAAGGTTAAAGGCACAAGTTACTTTTAAATAGAACTATTTACCCATGTTTGTAGTCCAAGGAATATAAAATATTTGTAAACTATCTTCCTTTGGAAAAATTCAAATCGTGTTCAGAATGTTTTGATTTTGACTAAGAGTGAGAAAATTCCTTTCTATCAGTTGTTTCATGGAAAAAAAGAGTCCTTTCCAAAATATATCCACAAGAATGTTGGTGACATATAGCTAATACTTTAATGAAACTTTCTTTTTATAAGAAAAATACAACTAGATTTAAAACTTGTTCAATATTCCATTTGCATCTTTACATTAAATGTCAGTGTAGGAAGAATTTTTCCTGTCTTGGATAACCTGTGGTACTGATGGTTTGAGTGTTCAGTCAGTAATTGAGTACTTGTCTAAAAATAGTTTTCACTTTTGAAATCAAAAGCCAGTATTTTAAAATAGAAAGAAGCAAAAATCTAGGTAAAAGCTACATGATGTCAAATCTATGACATAATTTTGATTGATGTTAGTTTCCAGGTCCACATATTTTTTCTTTTTGGGTATTAACATGCTGTTTTCAAGAACGTTGAGAAACCTTGGAACCCCTCATGCTGTAGCTTTCTCAGCTACAGGAACCTTTGGGTCCCTAATTATAAAGATCAAGTTACTGACATAGAATTGAGAAAGGCAAAGAAATAAGGGATCAGCCTGAGAAAGAGTTCCTCTCTACCTCTAGGAAGAAGTAAATATATACATCATGATACATTATGTGCAGTATGAAAACGCATACATCACGATGCCAGCAGTTGAAGCAAATTGGATGGGTTAAAGAACCATGAATTCACAGAAAGAGAAAGTTAACACAAAGTATGCTCTGCTAAAGGTAGTGTCAGTGTACGTCTGAGCTATCAATATTTAAAATGAACATAAAGTATACTACTCAATGTGTAGCTTCTGAGCATTTTGTGAGGCTGACAAGCTTATTAAGGAAATATTAGAATTTTAGAAGGAGATGAGACATTAGCAACCATGCAGTCTAATTTTCTTGTCTAAGGGATAAGACTAGGGGTTCCCTAAGATCAGAAAGACATTTGTTATTAGAGTTGGGACTACATTTATTTACTTGTTTATTCCTTTATTCAACACAAGTTTATGGAGAACCTGCTATGTGTGGAATACTGTTCTATACACTAGGGGTAGAGTGGTGAACAAAAGATGTCCTTTCCTCATGTAATTTATGTTCCAGAGTAGGAGAATGGAATACATAAGGAGCAATGTGATAAAACAACATATTAAGAAGTGATGTCTTGGGGCTGGAGCGGTGGCTCGGCAGTTACGGCGCTTGCCTGGCATGCGCAGAATATACAAGTTCAAACCCCAGCACCACATACACAACGAAGTGTTTGAGGAATGAAAGTCACATGAAAAATTAAATAAAGATTGCTTCTCTCTTTCTCACTGTCCCTTCTTTCTTAAAAAATAAAAATAAGAAGCGATGTCTTGGTATGTTTTCTGTTGCTGTAGCCAAATATCTAAAGTTAGGTACCTATACAGAACACAAGATTTATTTAGCACACAGCTTTGGAGGCCCAAGAGCAGGGCACCTGCATCTGCTCAGCTCTGGTGCAGGCCTCGGTTCCATTGCACTGTGGTGGGTGGCATCGTGGTTGAAGTGTATACGAACGGGAGGGATCATATGGTAAGATGGGAAGTAAGAGGGAGTTGAGGACCCCAGACTGTCTTTATGCCAACTCAGTCTTGCAGGAACTAATCCATTTTGACTGGCTAGCATGGATTCCTTCTGAGAGTAGTGCCCCGTACTAGGCCCGACCTCTTAGAGGTTCCGGTACCTCCACACCACCACACTGAGGACCAAGCTTCCAACGTATGAACTTTATTTTTTGGAGCAGGGGTGGGGGAAAATCATACCAAACCATAGCTAGGAAGAAAACAGAGATGACAACGTGCGCTGTTTTGGACAGGATGACCAAGAAAATGTCAGTGAAACCTGAATGAAATGAGGAAAGAAACCCTATGGATATCTTGAGAGAGAATGTTCTAGAGAAAAGAGAACAAAGAGAATGTTTTCCAGCATTTGCACTTCTCCAGGAACAGCAAGGAGAGGACCATGTGGCTAAAGCAAGAGTGTGGGTCACAAGGTGGGAGATGAAGCAAGATGCCAGATCACTTAGGGGCCTAGGGCAGGGTCAGGACTTTGGGATTTATTCCAGGGGTGACGGGAAGACACTGGAGCATTTGGACCAGGGGTGTAACAAAATCTAACTTTGGTCAGATCGAATAGTCTGGATAGAATAGTGTGAGGAGAGACAAGAATGGGAGAGGAACAGCAGTGAGGAGCTACTGCGTGTTTTATGGAGAGAGACCAAAGATGGGGGATTCAGGTGTTGAGTGATCATGGTGGCTGATGGCTCCTTGTTCCGTCTTAAAGGTGCAGGCAACAAGGAAGCAGATGTGGGATAGAAAGGAAATCCCAGGCACCCCAACAGTTATGTCGGTTCCCACATTGGAATATTTTCCCAGAATTTTGTTTTGCTTTTCTTCTCTGAAGGGTGTTCAAGTCTGGTTGAAAAGTTGGTTTGCCAGGCAGATGATCCTTCTGATCTGCAGGATTAGTTCATGGTCCCCCTGCCCACACGTCACTAACTTTGTATTGGATTCACTGGAAATGTCTGCACCTGGTTCAATTTCAGTTACATCTGGAAACTTTACCATGTTTTACTTTAATCTCTGAATTGACCTGAAAATGGATAAGGCTTTTTGAGATTAGCTTTGTTTCAAGATGGATGCTACCTTAATTTGACTATGGTAGCTCTGGGTGTTGGCGCTAAAGAAATTATCCTGGAAAAAAAAAGATAAAAAGAAAAGAGAGAATCTATTAGCTCATAGCTGCTTGCAGCAGATGGAAGCTTGCATACAGAACAGTCCCAATAATGCTGAGTTCTGCGTGTGCCAACTCATTCAGCTGCCTGGAGAACAACGCTATTGGTCAGCAGTCCCTGTTGCCGTGGTGCGGGGACACTGATATTGACTCTGCATTGATGCCAAAGGCAAGTCTATGGAATTTCATTAGGACTGATTGTCGTTCATGGCTTTCCCCTCTGAAACAGAAGGAGCACATGTTGAAATAGGTTCTTTAGTAATAAAATATTCCTTTTCATGTAAATTGTTAATGCAGGAGGTTGCTCAGGCTTATCATCACAACTTTCTGTGCTGTTGATGTTCTTATCTTTGAGGGGAACAAAACACCACAGGATACACATTCCAGATGGCTCTTTTTAAAATGGGACTCCAGAGGCAAATGAAGATGAGCATTTTACTTCTGCAGTTTCTGTGCCTCTTCCCCCTGCGGCCACGTTACCAAGGGGACGGATGCGTGGGGCTGGTGTTTCCACAGAGTTGCTTTTTTAATAGTTTGCACACCAGGTTGAATATTTCCTACAAAACAGACATGCCATGCTTTTAGGCTGAGGCTCTCAGGATGGCCATAGATTCATTTTGTTAGCAAATAAGAAGAGAGTTAGGTCTTCATTCCCTTGGAGCCTGCCTGCCCATAACATGCTCCATGAGGTCTCGGAGCGCAGAGATTGGAGCCCTACTCAGCATGGTAACTGCAGGGATGCTTTTGAATGTTCACAGATGTTTCCTGTTGAGCCAGTGTCAGGGACTTGTTTTGTTTTGTTTTATTAGATATGTCAGGAATCATGCTTTATTTTTTGGATAGACTTCAGATACTTAGGTCAGAGAGTGCTCAGCTTGAAAAGTTTGGGAGTTATGACCCTTGCAAGAGGAGCTCACTTAACGTCTGAGTCTCTCCCTTTCCTCCTTCAGATTTTACCCCCTCTGCTTCCATAATGCCCAGCAGTCCTGTTCTTTGTTCCAAACTCTTTGCTCTCTTCAACATTGACTTTCTGTAGGGTTCCACTCCTTGAATCCACACATTCTCCTTGGACAGTTTCTCTCATCGTGCACAGATGACTGTTGAACAGTCACCTTCAGCCCGCATGTGTGCCTTAAGCTCTTGACCTGGATGTCTGAGTCATTCCACTTAGCCTTTGCTGCCTTCAGGTGCCACGGGCCCCTCAAACTCTGCAGGTTCTAAACCACACTCTCCATTCCACCCCACAACCTGGTCTTCCTCTGAGTGCTGAGTGGTTGGTGGTCCCACTCATCCATCAAGTTGCTCTTCCCCACATCAGAAGATACACAGCCAAATCCTCTTTATATGTGTTTCTAAATGCATTGGATAATAAATCTTCTTTTAAGTGTTTTATCACAATAACTCATGTCCCTGGATAAAAAGTCAAACAATGCAGAACGGCTTACAATAAAAACTGCAAGAGTGTCCTTGTCTTCCCTCGCCACGCCTATTCTCTCCTGCCAAAGAGAACCACTTTTCACCCCTGTAACTGCTTTTTCTGCTGATTATCATCGTATCTGAGCTCTGGGCTTACACTGTTATTTCCTGATTATCAATTTGGGGCAGCAGCTGCTGGTTTCCTGCTGCACTCCTCTCTTTCTCTCTCTTCCCCTCTTTACCCAATATAGTTGCACCACAGTTTTTAGTTCCTCTGCTTAAGTAACTTAAACAGTATTGTTCTATTTTATGTCTTGCTTCATCGCTTGTACACCGATGGCATCTCCTGGTCCGTGGCTCATGGGATGAGCATTTTGGCATTCCCACCCCTTCCTTCAGTCACTCTTCCCCCACTTCTCCCCACTGTCTTCTGTCATGAATAGTGAGTTTCTAGCCAGTAGAATTGATGATAGTTATTTGATCAGCTGATTTCCCCACAGAGCTTTGGAGGCAGTGCTCCATTGTTTGGGGCATCTAGTGTTGCTGATGGTAAATCTGATGTCAGTCTAATTTTTCACCCGTTGCAGGTGACCTGTGCTTTCTCTTTGGAAACCATTAGGTTATTCTCTTTGACTTTGGGGTTCTAAAATCACTTCATCCTGGGAGCAAATGTGTGGGTTTTTTTAATTTTAAATTTGGTTTTATAAGTTTTCTCCCACATTCTCTCTTTGCTTTTTCTGGGGCTCCTATTATTGCATGTTGGCCAATGTGAAAAACTTGAAATTATCTTTTGATGACTTTATTTTCCTATTTTTCCATGTTCTGGGGATTCCCACAGCCTTATCTTTGACTTTTCATTTTTTATGTTAATTTATGTGTGGGGGGAGTATTTTATTAGTTCTTTCTTATTTGGTGGTTATTTTTTCCATAATATTCTGTACTTATTTTAGGGGTGCAATAATTTTTTTGGCTTTCTGAGAATAGCAATGACATTTTTAAAACTTATTTTATTATTTTCCCTGAACTTTCTATTACCCTTTGAGCCCCATTTGTTTTCCTTACTATTTCCCTTTTATGCAGAAATTTAAAATCCCTAACTGGTTCCTGCCTTATTGTCCTTGAATATCTGCTCATTCATAAGAAAGAGGCAGTAGAAAGGCGGACAGTAGGCTGTTATGTAGATTCTTAAATGACAGAAAGACCAGGAGAGGGAAGAGAAAGGAGAAAGGGTGGGGGGTTTCTGGGGGCTGAGTTAAAATAAGCTACACCACACACCTTTACCAAAACGTAAATCTTATTGTCAAATATACCTAAAAAGAACAAGGGGTGGGAGGAAGGGAGGAGAAGGGGAAATGTTGGAACTGAGTTAAAACAAGGTACATCCAAAGCATTTATAAGGTCACTTTGTATATTCTATTTTCATGTATATAAAAAAAGTTCTTCGTAGGTATAAGAATTATGTCACTATATTTGGGTATTTTTAGGAAAAATATTGGACCCAGAAAGAGAGGGAAAGGACCAGGGGATAAGAGGGGGGGAAGTGTAGGGAGGTGCTGGGGGATACTGACCAAATTGTATCACTGTATTATTATGTGCATCTATGAATATGTGACAACAAATCCCATCACTGTATACAACTATAATGCACCAATAAAAAAAAAATAAGTGTAAAAGAGAAAAAGACCAAGGAGGCAAAGGAGGCCACCTCATATGACTGAGACTTTACCCTGTCCTCTCAGCGTGTCCCCACCTACCTACCCTGCGTACATCATCCTTGCCTCGGGCCTGCCCAGGGGCCCCTGTCAGCCACCTGCCTCCTGCTCTCAACCACATCTACTTTCTTCCTTTGGATCTGGCTGACAGTGCAGCCAGGTATAGGACCCCAATCGGGGGATTGCCTTCCCTCCGACGTAAAGGGCCGCAGCGCTCCTCCAGTTCCACTGTTGCTGTGGACACAGTGCCTTCAGCTGGCCTCCTGAGCCTCTGTATGAGATCTACCTTTTTCTCTGTTAAAAGTTTTAAGAAAATGTGTTTTTATTGAGAGACTTTATCAGGTGTGACTTGAGTTGGTCTTGGCTTCATCCCTTGTGCTGAGCCCTTAATGTCCCTGTTCCATGTGGAAATTCATGTTCGTTTCCAGAAAGGTGTTTTATTCCCTGCATTTTCTTTTCTCTCTTTCTGAAGTTCTTGTTGATAAGATTTTGGACATCCTAAAAGGAGCCTCTTATTTCCTCCTCTTTTACATGTTTTTTCCTCCTCCTCCTCCTCCTCC
>PVKS010004504.1:0-92620 GCA_004027875.1 Aplodontia rufa | reverse complement strand
GGCCAGACACTTCTCTCAGAAATTCCTCAAAATATTTCTAAAAAAGAGCCAGAATGATTCTGGGAAGTGTAGACTCCAAACTGCAGTTCTACTAGTCACTAAGGTGGCCAGGTGGCCATAGAAACGACTACAGCAGCCCTCTTCCTCAGGCAATACTGGAATGATGCAGCTCTGTCTCCCTAGTAAGGCAGCCATTGGGGAAGGCAGCAGGGAGACAGGGAGGGTACCCTGGGCTGAGCCCAGTGCCCACCACACCACCCCAGGTGCCATGTGCAGAGCAGACAGATGCGCCCCTTCAGCCCCCAAGGAGCGCGCCTGCGTGTGTAAAGTCACGATGACAGGACTTACCTAGCGGCAGCCACTCTCTCCCGCAACAATTCCCTAGGAAAATTTTTCCAACCAGAGAAGCTGCCTTTCCAATTGTCACAAGTGTTTTCGGTTAAACTGCTCATGTTTCTAATTAAGTTGTGTCATCCACAGCTACTCCAGTGCCCAGCAGCCAGGCGGGATCAACGGCTGCTGCTTCTGCTCGCTCCCTCTTTTTTTTTTTTTCTCCCTTCCTAATACCTATGTTCCGCTGCCTTCTAGCAACAGAGTAAACTGTGTGGCTTTTTATGATTTAAAAGTCAACGGCCGCTGAGGCTGAGCGGAGCAGCCCTGTGTGGGGCGTGAGCTGCGCAGCGGAGGAGCTGCCTCCCTTCACCCTCAGCGGAGCAGGGAAGCCGCAGCTCAGGGTGATCCAAAGCAGACCTCCCGATGTTTTAAAACACATACATCTTCCTGACTTACTGGGATTTGGGTTTGGAGGGAGGGTGCCGCACAATCCTCCTTAACAAAACTCAGGCGTGTTGGATCTTCTGGGGAGAGCCAGAGACTGGCTTGGAAATAGACTCAGGGAACCCACCCACACTGCTGGCTTGTCAGAGGGTCAATGCCGGCTTGATGCTTCCCTGGGGGGCCTTGTGGATGTCAGGAGGCACAGGGCTCAGGGCTCTGTGAAGAGTGGGATACTGCTCCCATTTTACGAGAAGAAGCTAAGTAGGTAGGGCTAATGAATGACTTTAAGCCATCCACCTAGAAATGGACAGATCTGGGATTTGAACCCAGTTCTCCTGGCTCTCGGAGACAGCATCATTGCTGTTTCCTTTGATAAAGAACACGTGTAAACAGTCACTTCAATGACTAAGTGCTTTGGAACCCTTGCTATATATGATGAGGAAGGACATCCATGGTGGAGGAAGGACATCCATGGTGGGGCAAGGACCAGCCCCACCATTCAACAGGAACGAGCCTGTATCACAGAAGAGGCTCTCTGGCTAATATAAAAAGTGACCCTCCAATCCCAAATACCACTCCTCTAGAACAACAGCCTTTACCTGGGATCATCATCCATTCATTCTCTATGCCAACATACACTCATTCATCAAGCACCTGATATATACCAGATACTACTCCTAGTCCTTGGCATATACTGTGATAAAACAAAGATCTCTGCCTTCATGGAGTTTACATTTCAGTGAAGGGAACAAACAACAATTAATGAATTGAATCGTTTGTAGGCTAGTGAGTGCTAAAGAAAAGAAAGGGAGATTAAAGGTCAGGTTGCAGCGCTATCCTTATAGGAGGAACTGCAAGATCCTGTTCAGAGATACATCTCTCCTTCCTAAAGAAATTTTGGGCATGGTCCCCATGTATAACTGGATTCATGTGACATCATCCCTGCTAGGAAGTCCTATGAAGCCGCTCAGAACTGGTTTTTGAGAAGAATAGTTCTTTCTACCATTTCTTTGTATTTTCAACACTAACAATCATAGCTAAAAATTAACCAACAACTAAGTAGCTAACAACTGACTCAGAAAAAACAAACAACAACAACAACAAAAACCAAAACCCATGGATGCCTGTCTTGTCTACATGAAATGGCCAAACCTAATAGCCAATACGGCTTGTGCCCTCTAGGAACTCACTGGTTAAGATTGCAACAGACCTCAAAAGGAACCATAGGAACTAGGGAAAAAGTGGTAGAGGGATGCTTTGGAACTATGGGAACTCTGTGAGCTAGAGGTGGCACCCTTACTTCTCTGGACATTTGGAAAACCTTCCTAGAGCTTTGGAATTTCTCCTTGGTATTTAGCCTGGGCTCCCCTGGTTACAGAACCATGGAGACATTTGAAAGCCACTCATTACAGCAATGAAAGGTAGACCTGGAGATGATTCTGGATTTGGTTTCTGGAAGAGAAGTCTTTTGAGTAGGGACGGAGGGCACCAGGGCATCTGAGGGCCAGGTCAACAACACTTTGCGCTCATGTCCCCTACATAGCAAAAGGGGCGTCAAGTGACAAGTGGGCTTGCCAGGATAACTCAACACATTTCTGTCATTCTCAGATCAGTGATCTAGAATCTTTGGCTGAGTGGCTGTTGAGAGCCTGTTCCTCTTTCTTTGGAAAGAAGCCATTTCTAATGCCAGTGTCTTGGCCCAAGGCTTTCCTCACAAGGCTTCTAAGAAGCGAGATAAATGCAGGAGAGGCAAGCTTCACACTGTCACCCACTGAGGGTGGCTTCCTAGATAGGCCATTTTACCTCTCTAGGCACCAGTCACACCAGCTCTAACAAGAGGATGTGCTGTTTCTCTGGTCCTTCTAGCTCTGCTCTTGTTGAAATCTCAGGGAATCTCCATAGGCCCTCTAAGGCTGGGCTGTGGGCAGTCTAGTCCTTTGGGGCCCCATTTGCTCAGCCCTCACTCACTAGGTTTTATCTTTTATCTCATGCAGTAATATTCAGGGAATTTCTTAATCTTCAAATGTTTGCCCTCCACAGTTCTCTTAGATAATGCATGCTAAGGGATGGAAAAAGCATGCTGGGTCAAGGTATAGTCAACCTTGGAGGAGTCTCCCCTGCAAATTCAGAAAAGCTGGTGTCCTAGGGAAAAAAGCTTGGGGGAAGGAGGTTGGAATGAGTTCCTAAAAATTAAGTCTTTCTCTCACTAGTAACTAACAGATCTTATTTCTTTTCTCATGTATATGAACCTTTCTTAGAGCAAAGGAATCTAAGAGGAAGAGGGATAAAGCATAAAAGAATGTTCTGAACATCCTAATCCCCAAACAGTGGTACTCAGGAGAAGAAAGAGGTCAGTTACCTTGAAGGGCACATGGATGAATATTTTTATCTTTTAAAAATTACATGCTTATTTTATTACCTATTAGAGAACGGTAACTAGCCCAAATATAAATGAACAATTTCACTCACATTAAATGTAGATTTAAAATTTGAATTGATTTAAGAAACTCATGAAATAGAAAACACAAGTGGTTCCCAGATTTGGCAAAAATCATGCAGAAGGGTTGTGAGATACAGAAGTTGGGGAAATACTATTACACTAAATCAAGACATACTTTATACTAAATTTATTGTTTTAGAAAATGTATGATCAAATAGGAAAAAAAAAGTCTAGGTTCCAAACTCATTTGAAATGGCTACTTTTGCCAGGTGTGGTGGTGCACACCTGTAATCCCAGTGAATTGGGCGGCTAAGGCAGGAAGATTGCAAGTTTGAGGTCAGCCTCAGTAACTTAGTGTCAAAATGAAACATAAAAAGAGACTGGGAACAACGTAGCTCAGTGTTTAAATGCCTCTGGGTTCAATCCGCAGTTCAAAAAAAAAAAAGGCTACTTTTTAGAGCTTTCTATATATTTTTTTAGTCCAAGGGGAGGCAGGTTTAAGAATGTTTTTATCTGCAATGTAACCTGGCCTTATTGAGCCAAAGATAATTTTAAGATAACAGCTTTACCCAGTTTTTGACCATTAAACATAGTTCAGAGTGATACAATAAGTACATTATGATCCAATAAACATCTACATATCCATATGAAAAACTGAAAAATATCAAGATGTACTCTTATTATGTACAATGGACTCTGGCATCTTCTACCCTACTCTAATCCAAAAACAAAACAAAACAAAACACGGGGACAGCAGAGCCCTTAATGAGATTTTATGACCCATTAGTGGGTCCTGCCCAGCAGTCTGAACGTCTCAGTTCTGAAAGACCAGATTACAAGGTTCACCCACCACCAACTGACATGTCTGTCAGTAGGAAAAGTCTCATCTGAAACACTGCAGGCAAAAACCCCATTTGAAAAAACCTTTTTTTAATATTATTATTATTAAGGATTGGATAGAGCATTAATCCTCTAGTAGGGAGGGAAAAAGTTTGATTTTCCTGGCAAGCAGCCTTAACCTTCCCTGACAGGAACCAAAATGCTTTCTAAATGAAAACACTGTTTAAAGCAGATAAATAAGCATTTCTTCCTCTCTTCCCCTGTGCGGCCGAATGCCAGCCCAGGTCTCTTCTGTCCCAAGCTTTTCAGTTAGGGAGATGTTGGTGGTCTAGTACCAATGCCAACAGGCACACAGAGTGTCCCAGGCTGGCTGATCTCAGCTCCTGTCACCACTACTGCAATTTTAAACCTGTCCTAGAGAGGTTTCCAGCCCAAATCCTCTCCAAAGTCTTTGGGGAACAGACCTGATAACTGGGCCTGGGAAAATGTTTGCAACTATCATTTGTCAAGGGGTCAATCTTGAGCATTCAGATTTGCTAGGATAATCTAAACCAGTTTTGTTTTTTGTTTTAAAGCATGTTGACATTGTTGCTCAAATCAAGTTCTTTATAACCAACCCCATTAGCTACCAGACCACAGAGGGCTGTGTGGGCCTGACAGGGTGCAAGGGGTGGTTCTGCAGGAACCTGGCCTGAGAAGGTATCTCAGCAGTTTTCTATCAGTGTCTAACATTAAGGGCACAGATTTAAACATAGCCTTCCTTCTGGTTCCTTCTTGGAGGTTCCAGAAGGTATAGAAAGTATGAAAAAGGGACAAAAGAATGGTCACAGAGTGTGGGAAGAAAAGTGAGAGGGCACAAAGTGGGATGAGCTGGGATTTGGACCCATCTACTCCAAGGATCTTACAGTGTCTACCTTTCCACAGGCTCCTAGAATGTCTAAACTAGAAGAAAGATTACGATCTACATAACTAAACGTTTTTTAAATGCTGCTGTGTTAATAAAATCCTATACAAAATCCTGATGCCACTTTGTGCAAAAATAGAGAGATTCATCCTAAAAGACATATGGGATCTCAAAGCACCCTGAACGGTAAAAACAATCTTGAAAAAGATTGAAGTTGGAGGTCTCACAATTTTTATTTCAAAACTTACTACATCCCAGTAGCTTGCGAGGCAGGAGGACCACAAGTTCAAAGCCAGCCTTAGCAAGGCCCTAAGAAACTTAAGCAACATTCTGTGTCAAAATAAAAAATTAAAAAACAATTCAAACTTGGCTGGGAGTGTGGCTCGGTGGTTAAGTGCCCCTCCCTGGTACCAAAAACATAACAATAACAACAATAAAAACTACAATAAAAACAAAGCTACAGAAATCATACCAATAGAGTACTGACATAAAGACGGAAACATAATAGGCCAATGAATTAGATGGAAAGTCCAGAAATCAACCTTTGCAGACATGGTCAACTCTTTCAATAAGAGTTCCATGACTACTGGATGGGAAAGGATGATCTTTTCAACAAATGGTGGCGGGAAAACTGGATATTCATGTGCAAAAAAATGAAGTTGGACTCTTACCTTACACTGTATGCAAAAATTAAGTCAAAATGAATCAAAGAACTAAATGTAGGAGATAAAACTACAAAATACCTAGAGGAAAACATAGGATAAAAGCTTCATTATATTGGCTTTGGCAATAATTTCTTAAATATGATAACAAAGCACAAACAACAAAAGAAAAACTAGGTAAATTGGACTTCACCAAGATTGAAAATTTCCATGAGTCAAAGCACAAGACCAACCAAATAAAAAAGCAATCTATGGAAAGGGAGGAAGTTCTTAGGAATCACATATCTGATAGGGGACTGTTGTCTAGAATATATAAAGAGCTCTTACCACTCAACAACAATAGTCACAGAACTTGAAATTTTACAAAAGAAGATGTACATGGCCAATATGAACGCTGAAAGATATTTGACATCACTAATCATTAGGGAATGAAAATCAAAATCGCAATATGTACCACTCATAAGCACTGGAATGGCTAGTCTTTAAAAAAAAAAGCTTCTTGGACATTCAATACCCTGCCTTGTTAGCAGTTGCACTTAGTTTACTTATGCACAAGAATGGCTGATGCACCATGAGATGCACAGAAATGGTTTTTGGGGAAAAAATCAGTATATAAACAAACTATTGGCCATACTTGAGTCCTCCATATGGCTTAAAACTAAAACCAGGTGTGCATGACTTATCCCCTCCTGGCCACTCCTGTCTACCAGTGACTCTCTCTAACGCTAAGTGAACTGAATTGACTAGCAATCTTGGTGATGATTTTACTGTATTTTCCTCTATCTCCATTGGAGATTTAGCCAAGCTAGGCCACTCGAAATTCCTTGTACAAATATTCCAGCATCTTGCAATGGTGTGACCAAGAGTAAATGCCCAGGATGTGAAGGCACATCCTCCTAATCACTCCATGTCTTCTTGTCTTGCAGGAGCCCTGGACTTCCCAGTTTTCTTCAATGATGCTCCACTTCAGATAAGCAGAAGTGGCTGAAGCCACAGTTGTTTTAATATGTGACAAGATAATCCTCTTACTTCAGTGGTTTGTTTTGGATAAAACCAAGTGAAACTATAGTGAATGAGGTCATTTGTTTTTCTGTTAGTAGCTAAAAAGAGTAAAAGAAAACAAGGAAGCACTGCACGTTTTCCAAAGTCTTTCCCTCTAGCTTTTCTCCAAACCATTTCATGAGGTGTGTTTTCAATTCTCACTAATGTTATTTAAAAATGAAGAAAAAAACTGGTAAAGCTAATCAGAAGCTAGCTTGCTGGAAGGATTAGTACACAGTTGGTCTTATGTTTGACCTTGTGATAACACTTTAAAAAAGTGAATAAATTCTTTTTTCTTTTTTTTTAAAGAGAGAGGGACAGTGTGAGAGAGAGAGAGAGAGAGAATCAGTTTTATTTAGTTTTTCATGTGGCTTTCGTTGCTTCAAGACTTCGTTGTGTACATGGTGCTAGGGTTCAAACCCGTGTACCTGCACATGCCAGGCAAGTGCCACAATCGCTGAGCTACCACTCCAGCCCCGAGAATAAATTCTTAAACCCTCTCTCTCATACACCCTTCACTTCAAAAGGTGTCCTACACAAATTTTTAAAACCCTCTCCCTTAGCTAGAGAAGAAGGCAGTCTGACTGCTGGCATCTGAAGGAAGATATGTTTAAAAATAAAAGGCATTCATATTCTTATCTTTCGTTTCTTGAAGGCACAGCACCCTCACAATATATCTTTCCTCTCTTGAGCTCATTTGTTCGACATCCTGAAAAGAAAACTTCTGCTTTAATTGTTGAAGACATCTTTCTAGCTTGTACCATATATGGCTATAACTAAGTACAAAACTGGCTGTGGAAAACCTCTCTTTTTCTCAAGTGGGTATGAAATTTCATGGAGACACAAGGAATACTTTACAGGGGGCAAATTCTACTCTTTCATGAGGTCACTGTCCACAACCAACAGCTTTCTGGCAGAGTGAAATGGTTGTAAATATGTCCCTCAAACCTGGAGTTAGGTAAGGAATCCCACAGGCTCCCTCTTCAAAGATACCAGACCAATCTTCCTGCTTTCTCTTGGGGCAAGGGATGTTCTCCCCTCAGATAGGAGCCTCCAAACCAGTGTTGAAGCAAAATGCTTCCCACTGAACAATACAAATAGGCAGTAACAGAGCATTCAAGTTCCATTGCCAGGTCGGTTTGGAAAATGGAGGGCTAAATGGTAGTCAAATCACTTTCTTGTGCATAGGACACTGCAGAGCCTTTAATATGCTTACTAGTCTTCGGAATATCAAAAAGAATAGTGAGATGGTATGATTCCTAAATGTATTTTTGCCATAGAACTGATTTTATGGACTAGTTGAAGGGAAAAGTCTATTGTGGAGTGCATTTTGTTAAACACTGGTCTGATGAAGGGGACTGAAAATGGGTACATGACTTAGATCAGAAAAGAACTGTCCACCAGGTAATAGTCACTGACCAGGGAGCTGGGCAAGGAAGAAGGAAGAACATGTACCCTATTTCCCTGTGGAATTATACTCTAGAACAGCACAGAATTCTTTTATGATATGCATTTTGAGCATTAAATACTCATTGTGTACCTATTCCCTGTAACTTCAAAAAGATTAGTACAAGGCTCTGCATGGAAGCCGAAGAGTTAGATTAGAAAAAGATTTCTACGAACAGTTAGGCTTACTGGGATTTACCACGGGGGCGTGGTTAGGATGAAACCTGATGGTACCTTGGGCTGTATTAACATAGGTGTGACATTCAGAAAAAACAAGGGAAGGAGCTGGAGTGGTTGTTCAGTGATAATAGCGCTTGCCTGGCATGCATGAGGATGTGGGTTTGAACCCCGGCACTACTTCTGTTCACAACAGAAGTGTTGGAGTAACAAAAGCCACATGAAAATCTACATAAAATTGATTCTCCCTCTCTCATTCTCCCTTTCTCTTTAAAAATAAAAAATGAAAAACTTAAAAAAAAACAGCTAGGGAAGGATTTCATCCTTCTGCTTATAACCCAGATCACAGCTAGAACAATGAAATCTGAGACTTTTTGACCTATAAAGTCTTCTCAGAAATGAGATACTTTCCCCAAAAGTGGATTACAGCCCTGAGCAGGTTATAACTTCTTCAAGATCTCACATTTAGTAAATAGCACAGCTGTTCCTGAACTTGGGAACTGGAGTTTGTTAAGTAATGTAACTTCCCTGATCTACCCAAAACTACAAAATCAGGACCTTTTGGGGACTGAGCCAAGAAGTTGGAGTTTTAACCAGCTCCGCAGGTGACTGGACCACATTGTGAAATTCAGAAGCCAGATGTGAGAGTTCAAGTCTTACAACTGTAGTTCTCCCAGGATAAGGACTAGAGCAAAGACAACCCTAAACCACTCCTCATGGCAAAAATGACCCAGACATTTAGCTTGGAGGAGAAGGCAAAGTAGATGAATCCAATTAACAAGGTGGCTTCTCTTTCTTTTTAGTTTTTCTTCCTGATGACACTGGACATTTAAAAAAAAAAAAAAGCCAGTCTGTGATACAGAGATACCAAGGGCCCAGTTACAGCACAGGGTCCTGGGAGCACTGAGAGACAGCTGAGGAGGGGTAAGGCTAGGACAGTTTACAACTATCGCAGAAAAGGAGACTTGAGCCCATCTGACTGCATATGTTCCACCTCTACCAGTTCCCTCTGCACATAAGATTTTGACAAAAAGTTTCTATGACAAATATACATATACAATAACATTATATATTAAACACGATAACAGCCAACATGTAAGGAGCATGTGCTTTCTGCCAGAAACTTTGATTCCATGGGCTGTTTTCATTCACATTATAAATCCACTGAGGCACATGGGTTCTATAAAGACCCCGGGGCCAAACAGATTAGAATAGACATCTTTACGGCCATGTCCACTCTCGCTGCACTTCTGGTCTATTCTGCCTTGAGTAGAGACACTGAACGGGACTCTCAAGACATGCGCTCTTCTGTCGGTACAAGACAGAGCATTTTCATTAAGGCTTCTGTTAACAGCTTTCAGAGACCCTATAGTAAAATTCGCTGATCTTTAACTCCTTCCCTGAGGAAAGAGAAAAGTTTTCCCTCCAGTGGGGATTTTTTTAACATTAATGTCAAACAGTTTAGTAATAATTTAAGGGGTTTCCCCCCCTTTGAATTAGGATGCTGGCATAATGCAATATTTCTGCTGTTATTTTTTCTGTCAATCATAGTCAGAAGCCAACCAAAGAGCTAGCTTATTGTATTTCTCAGGGGGAATTGATACAGAAACTGAGAGCTGAATTGGGCCATTATTCACTATCTGTGATGTTATTAAGCCAAATGTGCAGAACAGAAGGAAAAGAGGCATCATTTATCCTCATGCTGCCAAGTATGCAGACACTTGGTATCAGATAGATCAAATAATTTCAGGGCTTCGTGGATGTTACTGATCCACACACAGACCTAACAGACTTCTGAGCCTTTTCACCTGACAGTTGTCTTCTTAATGGAAAAACAGAATTCTTCTTCTGAAAAACTGAAATACACAGAGGTAGGAGATGCCCTTAGAGACAGCTCACGGGCTTTACTCACCCAAATCGGGAAGCAATTTCCTTTAAGTGTCTGTTTTGTTTTATGCACAGGCCTGGCTGTGACAAACTAAAGGTAGAAAGAGTATTTGAAATGGAGCACTCACTTAGATGAGCCCCAGTAATTCTCTGCAAGGCCAAGACATCTTTTTAAAAAATCAGATAATCATGACGAGGCGGAAAAAACGCCAAGGTTGTCTTATTCTGCTTTGTGTTGCTCTGACCACCTTTTGCAAACACTGAACTCTGTGGATGGTTTCAAGTTCAATTTAAGAGCCTGATAATCTTGACTTTGGCTAAACTCCAGTTTATTCATAAGTAAAAATATACTAACACCAGCAACTACCATTTACTGTCACCATTTACTGAGCACCATACTAATGGCTTTAAATAATCTCCTTGAAGAAATTTATTTAAAATAATGATTTCATTAAGTCACACAAGGACTTCATGAAGAAGACTGACTGTCTGCAGTTCAGAGATGTTAGCAACTTTCCTGAAGTCACAGCTGGTAAGTGGCAGAGTGAGAATTCAAGCACCAAAGCCCACACTCTTCTTAATCACGTCATGGGGAGGGGTGAGGATGTGAAACACGCTATGAAGTGCAAAAGGTTCTGCACGCAGTTTCCACTCTCCCTATGAATACCAGATTTTCTTAAGGCAAATGTTCTAGTGGCATTCTTATCCTTCATAAGCAGAGTGAGACCAGGGGACTTTCTAAGAAGCCCCTTCTGCCCTGACTCTAGAGAGGAAGAGAGAAGTGCTTTCAGCACCACTGCATCCAGAACCCAGGGCTTTCAGATGGCTCCCATGGCCCCACCCAGCCTGACTGTAGATCTCTGGCCAGCTCCCCTTGCACCCGCTCTGAGCCAGGGCTCTGTGCAAGGCAGACTCAGACCCATGTGCCTCATCCACCTCTCCAGGCTCGCTGGAGGTGACCCAGTTAACACAGCTAACTGTTGAGATGACTCAGTCCCTCCTGGCAGGATGTGTTCTCTTTATGTGAGATTCAAAGGGCTCTTCACATGAATGATGGTGAGCAAGGACATTGGGGGCTTCTGACCCACTTTTGGGGCTGGGAAATAGAACATGGAAACCTGATCCACTCGTGATCCAGCTTGGAGCTTTTAATTCTAACTCACACATGCCTAAGCATTTTTTTTTTTTTTAAAGAGAGAAGGACAGTGAGAGAGAGAGAAAGAGAGAATCAATTTTTATTGAGTTTTGCACATGGTTTTCATTGCCCTGACACTTAGTTGTGTACGTGGATGCTGGAGTTTGAACTCGTGTACTTGTGCATGTGGGGTAAGCGCCATAACCACCAAGCCACCGCTCCAGCCCATGCCTAAGCATCTTAAATGCTGTTCTGGAAGATCTTTTTCATCTTGAATGTAGAATTCTAGAAGTACGGTAACCAGGGATATGATTGGGGCTCTAAGTGATCTAGCCATGTTTCTCCTTGGAATCTCTGAATAACCACAGCATAGTGTTTGTTTCTGACTCTGTCTACTTGATCCCCTCCCATTCCTTCAACATTTTTTTTGACACTTTTGTTCCAGGTACAAGGATAGAGCAATGAATCTATGGTCTATGCCTTCAAAAGGTTCCAAGGTGGACAGAAAGCAAAATAAACAGCAAAGTGTGATGCCCTGGGATGGGCTATGCTAATACAACTATGAATCTCTAAAGAGCTTACCTAGTCCAGTCTGGGAGCAAATGAGAGTCAAAGAAGTCATTTAAGCCATTTTTTAATGCCACTGTGTGGAACCTGAAGAACACATTCTTTATAAAGCAGTAAAAGGAAATAAAGTGTTCAGGCACCCACATGAGTGAATAAAATCAAACTTGGAAGAATAAAATACACAGATTCTGCACTTAATCAATTTAAAATTTGGCCAGTCAAATGTATCCACAATCCTAATCACAACCAGGGATTCCAGGGGCACATCCATTCCTCCCTAGCATAATGAAAAGTGGGACAAAGAACTCAATCAGAGTATTGCTCTACCTGCACACCCAACACATGCCTACCCTTTTCTTTCAGTTGCATGTACTGAGTTTCTTTCTACAGTGAGGGATCTTTATGAGTCACCTCCCAGTTCTGGCTGGAGAAAACAGACTTGACTTTTATTCTTTCCCAAATGTGGTTGACAAGCCAGCGGGAAAGTTGATAGTTTTAAACAATATTAGATTGACCCTTGACCCAGTCACTCTGAGCTATTAATCTAGGTATCACCAGATTCAGGTAAAGGACTAAATTTTTCTCCAGAGTCACATTTTGTATTAAAGATGTAAATGTGTGACAGAGACTTATATGGAATTTTATCCTTCTAGTTTGGGACTTAAAGGAGGAAATGAAGGCAGAAAAAGTCAATTAGCATTTACCCCACAATGACTCAGCTTGATGGTTCGAGTTCTCTTCCTGAAGAGGACATTGTCAAGTCTACTTCAGAGAACAGTAAATTCCAGTGCAGGAAAGATGAGTCACTGGCCCCATCTCATAGCATGGGGGTTTAAGGCCTCTTGGCTCAGCCTCACTCTCCTTTGTAAAAATTAACAAATCCATGAACCCAAAGCTATGGAGTGAGGAGGATGTGGGGTGAAAAGAGGGTAGCAGAATATCTCGGAAGCCACTCATAGCTAGGACAAGCAAGAGTGACAGCATTTCAGTTATGTGGGGGGTGTTGTCTCTAGTAGGAGAATTCCTTGAAAAGCCTCTTGGGCCAGCGAGGCTCTGGGGAATGGTGACTATCTTGCAGAAGAGAAGGGAAAGAACTGTTAAGCCATATGCTGTGCAGTACTTTCCTCCATGTGAAACTCTTCCTCTGAAATACACTGTCTCAAAAGGTAGTAAAAATACGAAATGCTTGCTGTGAGCAGATGTCTCCTGGAAGCCAGCAAACAAGCTGGCTTCAGTGTTTGGGGTGTTGGGTGGAAGAGAGGCAACCTTCACTGAGAGAAGCCATGGGAATGTGCAGACATTCTGAGACAGGTTCCAGACTGTTCCATCTGCTCTCTAGAGGGGAGGGAGGTCTTGCCAAGTATTTGGGTTCAATGGCACCAGTTCAAGACAGTAGATCTCTTAATTATACCAAGCATCACCACTTCTGCACAAGAGCCACCATGCATTTCTTCCTCCCAGCCTTAGCAGTTCTCCTTTACCTTTCCTGGCACCCCCATCTTCCTAATTCATTCCTCCCTGCAATGGTCATGCCCAGCTTATCCTCTTATCATCTCCTCATCCTTTGCCTTTCATGGATTGCAACTCTTTGTGCTTAATACTAGCCTAGAACAGACTTAGCTACTCCTCTGGGACAAAGGTTAGTAAACCAGTGCTTAAAGGTCAAATAACACCTGTTTTTGTAAATAAAGTTTTATTGGAACACGGCCATGCTCATTCCTTTATTGCCTATAGCTGCTTTCTCACTACAATGGTTAGAACTGATAGTTGCAACCAAGACCCTATGGCCCTCAAAGCTCCTAATAGTTACCATCTGGCCATTTAAGAGAAAGTTTAGCAATCTTTACTCTAAAGTATTAATTTTTCAAGGCTAGAGATCCAAATGTTTCACTCACCTTTTTATCTATAGTACCTGATACAGAATTAACGTTGCTTGATTAAGTGTGTGAACACATGCATGAGGGTTAGACGGGCATTATTAGATCAACTTAACACTGGGCAAAGATATTAATTGAAAATGTCTTAAACAACTGAAAAGAGATGTTTTTCGTTAACTCTACTTTCTATTTAATCCAGTTAACAGCAACAAAACTTTTATGTTTTAATACAAATTGATTTGTTTTCCCTCAAAAGCATATTACTCCATTTCTCTTCCTCATTAAACTTTTTCTAATGAAACTCCATGTGAGGCTTCAGGCTGCAGTGCTGAACATAGAAACCATTGGTATCCATCACAGGTAAGAGTTTTGGATGTTATTTGAAAACAGGGAAATTTGTCCTCCAGTTAAATGTTGGAAGTTACTGTTTTTTGGTACATACATTTACTACTTCTTCTTCTTCTTCTTTTTTTTTTTTTTAAAAAAAAGAGAAAGGGACAATGAGAGAGAAAGAGAGAATCAAATTTTATTTAGTTTTTCATGTGGCTTTTGTTGCTCTGACACTTCATTGTGTATGTGGTGCTGGGGTTCGAACCCTCATCCTCGTGCATGCCAGGCAAGCCCCACTACTGCTGAGCCACTGCTCCAGCCCTTTATTTTACTTTTTCAGACAGGGTCTTGCTAAGTTGCTGAGCTTGGCCTTGAACTTGTGATTCTCCTGCCACATCCTCCTGAGTAGCTGGGATTACAGGTATGTGCCATCATGCCCAGCTGTTTTTTATGACTTTAATAATTAAAAACAGCTCAATAATTTATTAAGCACATACTGTATAAAAGTGTCTATACAAAGTACTTTGCCTAGAGTACCTAATTTACTCCCCCCCCCCAGAGACCTCATGAAGTAAATACTACACTCTCATTTAATAGATGAGAAAACTGAGGCTTACAGAGAGTAAGCAGTTTGTCCAACATCACAGGACAGGTACAAGTCTGTCTGGCTCCAGTGTCCGAGCTGTAAATTATCACTCTACAGCTCATTCATTTATCTATGATTTCAATAAATATTTATTAAAGCATTTATCAAATACTTTACTGTTAAAATCTCTGTATACCAAGCTCTGCAATAGCAACGGAGAGAGAAGAGCATGAGACTCAGTCCTAATCTCAAGGTGCCTGCCTGCTCAGGAAGAACAGACAAGAAAACAGAGTAGGGGGATGCAAGAATTAGTCCAGGGTACAGTGGGAACTCAGAGCTGGGCTTCAAACTTAGTCTCCAGAGGAAGGATATCTGGAAATAAAATTTAACTTAAACATAAAAGATGAGTTAGAAACTTGGTGGGAAAGAGAATAAGGAAAGTGGAAAGCATTTCAAAGGGAGACCTGAACTCACTAAGGCAGAAGAGAAGGAACACAGCTCTGCACAGCCTGCAAACTGTTCCATATGGCAGAAGTTCCAGGGGGAAAGGCAGGGGAGCAGCAAGGGCTAAGGCCGGCTCACAGTGGCCTTGAAGGTCACAGTGATGAGCCTCCAAATGGACAGAGTTAGAATGGTGATTAAGTATTCCAAGGTTCATGTTACGGAGGTCCACTTCCATAAGAGGAAGTCGTCTTCCTCTTTATGAAAATAAGATAACTTTTGACAGGGTCTTCTTCCCCAATGTCCTACCGAAAGCTAAGCCGCTGGTGTACTCCATGATCAATTTTGCTTCTTGAAACCAATGTGGCCAGAACAAAAGCAGCACTCAATAAACGTGTTCTAAATGAATGCACTGGATTAGTGCATCACAACTGTGCACTGACTTTGAATTAGGATGGATTTCCTTTCTTTCTCTTTGATCTTTTTGTGCTGGAAATTGAACCCAGGTCCTTGTTCATGTGAAAGTACATGCTCTATCACTGAGTTACACCCTTGGCCCTCCTCCCGTTTTTGTAAGATGAATTGTGAATTGGGGGTAATCAGCTATCAAGCTTTGGAGACAAAGATATATATACATATAAACAATATGGGGGCTTGAGCAGTGGCTCTGCAGTTATGGCGCTTGCCTTGTATGCACAAGGACACAAGTTTACATCCCAGCGCCACATACAAAACAAAGTGTTGGAGCAACAAAGGCTACATTAAAAACTAAATAAAATCGATTCTCCCTTTCTCTCTCTCTCACTGCCCCCCCTCCTAAACAAACAAACAAACAAAAATCCCAAACAATAACAAAAAGAAACAGTATGATCTGAACAGCTTGTATCAGAACTACTCTTAGAAATTCCCGATTTAGGAAATACCTTGGATAGGTTGGATGAACAACCCCACATGTAGAAGATGAAGCTATGAGAATATGGTCAGGAAGGAGAACAGAGTACACAGAAAAAGTTCTCAGCATAAGAAGTAAGAGGAGGAGGGAAAACAAGAGGAGAGGGATGGCTGAACAACATATTGGAGGCTGAAATCTTAAAAACTAAAGTGGCCACAAAGAAATTCCAAGTGGCAAGTAGATACAGGACTCTGAAGAACAGAAACATCCAACATTACAAGTCAAGCTTTGTGCATGACAATAGTAAAACCCATTCATAGTCATAAACTTTCAGAAACAGTCTGGGACACTCAATGCGTGTGTTACGCTCAGGGGCAGTTTCAATGGGTAAGAGGAAAATATTGCACATAGGATGAAAAGAAGGGATCTACAAGTTCAAGTTCAGCAAAATAGGGATGAGGAACAAAGAGTGAACAACAGTACTGTAACCCCACCAAAAAAAAATAGCAAAGCAGAACATTTTGAGAAGCATCAGGAAGCACAGTTGTACATGTGAAATGAAGAATCAGTTCCACTGCAATCTCTGGATCAGGGCAGAGGTAGGCTGGTGCACGGCTAACATAACTCTTTGAAGCGAACAAAATCTCTGATTTATAGTGTTTGCCTATTTCTGTGGTGTGGCTGGCCATACTCCCATCATGGCAAATTTCAAGCTACTGACATAACATCAATAGGCTGGAAAAACTCCTGCAAATCTGGCTGTCGTGAGCTGGTACGGCTGCCTCCAGCATGTTATAAGCTCAGGCAGTCCAGAGCTGAGTGAAGGCGAGGGCAGTTTCCATGGATCAAGGCTTTATTTTGGCTTTTCCAGGAAAAGGTTTTATCTGAATACTCTGCAACACCTATAGGAGGGTAAAGATGACATAAGGATATGAAAGGCCTACCCAGGTCACCACCCACCAGGTCACCATGATGTGATCAAAGAGAGTTGAAGGGACACCCTGAGGTCAGCTGGTATGATGGTGCAATCAGACCCCCAGGGCGGAGTTATTACTCAAGGTCACTTGATCAGGCAGTGCCCCGTCAGGCACCAGAGCCGCACTGCTTGCACACCCTCCCACTCAGGCACAGGTAAGCACAAACCTGGCCAGCGAGTGGGCAGGGACACACATAGACAACTCTGGCTAAGGTTTACAACTAGCTTACCATCTGTTGCTCTTCTGCCCTCTCTGTACAAATAGGGAGAGCTCTGCCATGGATTGGTGTGAGCTTCAGAAAGCCAGCCAGCTGACAGGAAGAGAAGAGCCGAGGGGGTGCCAGCAGCAAAGGGACAGGCAGGCAGACGTCCCCAAGAGAACGTCCAAGGATATGGGTGGAAGTGGTGGGTCAATGGGATATTCCTGATGGGGAAAGCATCCTCTACTCTCAGGTTAATCCACAAGAAATTGGAGAAGGCAGAAGACAGAGGTCTTTTTATGTTCTTAATAAAGCCCCAAACACAAAAATATACAATGTACTGGTCAATGCCTTCTTTTCATTGAAAACAAGATCCAATTAGACATCCTAAATGTTTTTCAAATGATTTCTGGCCTGGTTATGTTACGCAAAACAGGGCCCAGTGATTCAAACCTGCTGTCAATACAGAGTGAAAGAATGAAAAATGTCAGCTATTCTGTAACTGTCCCGCTAGAATCCTGGAGGAGCTGCTTTCCTGACAACCCTGATGCACCAGAACTAGCCAAACTCCCAGAGCAGGAGTTAAACCAAATAAACCTGGCAGCTATCAGTTTAGGAAGGGAGTCTTAAAATAGCAGCCAGGAATGCAGGGTTCCTGTGGACAACTCAGATTACACGCCTGTCCTGCTTTTAGTAAAACTAAGCACTGAAAGCCTCTGCTTCATCTAGCTCCTCTCTGAGTTGCCAGTAAGTTTCCCGCTCATGGAAGCAAACACGCTGGGTGAGCAAAACCTGTAAAGTGGTGTTCCTTGGAGGGGCTGGCTGGGTACGGACAGGAATAATGAGCAGTTGTGGGCCCCTAAGAAACCTACTCCAAGTTTGGTGGACACATGCCCACAAGACATGTTCCCAAGGGTGAAAGTTTCCAATTAAACTGAAAGACAGTCTTAAGGAGAATGGTCGTTTGAAATAGACTCTGAAAGACACATTCAATCATTTAATAAAGATTCTGTTTTAAAACTTCTTCTTAATTTTTTTAAAGGAGGGAGGGAGGGAGAGAGAAAAAGAGAGAGAAAGAGAGAATCAATTTTATTTATTTTTTTTGTCTGGCCTTTGTTTCTCTGACACTTGTGTATGTGGTGCTGGGGTTTGAACCCAGGTCCTCACACATGCCAGGCAAGTGCTCTAACCGCTGAGCCACTGCTCCAGCCCTTAATTTTAATTTTTAAATTTTGAGGGTCTCACTAAGTTGCTGAAGGTCTTCCTAAATGGCTGCAGCTGGCCTCAAACTTGCAATCCTCCTGCCTCAGTCTCCCAAGTATCTGGCATTACTGGCATATGCCACCATGCCCAGCATTTACTGAATATCTATCTGTACCAGGTTTTGGGTACATAAAGATCAGCAGTGATCAGTCTCATAGGGGTGGAAAAAGACTCAAGCATTATTCTGAAATATTACATTTAAATTATTTTTTTCTTTTTCAGTTATTTAAAGTTTTAGCGATCAGCAGCAACAACTTTAAAGTCCAAGTGTGTTTAAGTGGAATGTAAACATTTGGTCAAAGCTGTGGGTGTTCGAAAGCAGAGCAGTCTTCTTCAAGAGATACAGGAAAATACAAGAATCATTTTTGCACGTTTTCTACAAAAACATCCGAAGAGTCCAGATGTGAATTCCATTTCCATTTTCCCAGTTTCAAAAACATCGGCCCTAGCTCTTTTTGCTTTTTTGACAGTTTACTAATCTTATTTAATGGGATAAAGTTGAAGAACTACTTCCAAACATTGACATCTTGCTTAAAAATTAGAATGTATACACACAAAGAAGTAATTCAGTCATGATCTAACCTAGTAGAACTTCAGTAATGAAATTCCTGCAATCTGCCACCTTCCAATTAGAATCACCATGGTGGTGGTAGAAATGGTCACTTGTGCTTTTACGCACAAGGAAGAGAGCTTATGAGCACTGAAACTTTCGGGATTTAGTCGGCCAGGACTTCATTACCACAGAGCTCTGTCCGGTTCCTACTTACAGATAAACCTGACGCTGGATCACTCCCTTGTGCTGTAAGCCCACCAAGTCAGCCATGCTCCCAAGGCAGAACTCTGTGAGTCTTTCCATCCCGCCGCATCCCAGGCTCCTGGGCCATGAAGACTGCAATTATTTCCGTCCTGCCTGGGCACAGCTAGATGCAGTGCTTGGAAGAGGGGGACACACAACATGCCATGCTGAGTATCTAGCACACGCTGGGATTTCAGAGACCACACAGCCAACAGTTTACTGCAATCACTTCCAACTTATAAATATTTGCCAAGTCCTGGGCTGGTCTTTGAGAAAAAAAACGTTTTTTGACAAAATGATGAAACTGTGAATACCAGTGAGATGATATTCATCAATCACCAAAATGACTTTAAATGATCATGATTTTGGTCTGGGGGTGCAACTCAGTGATAGAGTGCATGCCTAGCAGAAGGGCCTGGGTTTGATCTCCAACACCCACCCCATACACAAAAGAACACACACACACACACACACACACACACCAAATTCATGCTTTTTACATGTGGCATTTGTTTTCCAAAATATAAATATATCAAAAAACAAACTGTCAGCTGGACTTGGTGGTGCACACCTGTCATCCCAGCTACTTAAGAGGATCATAAATTCAAGACCAGCCTGGACAATGTAGCAAAACCCTTTTTCAAAATAAAAGAAACAAAAAGGGCTGGGGATGTAGCTCAGGGGTAGAAGTACCCCTGTGTTTAATCCTCAGTACCATAAAAGAGGAAAAGGAAAAAGAAACCAAACTCTCAGAGCCCATTTGATTTATAATGGCCCCATACAGTTCCGGGAAGCTCATATTCTTTCTCCAAGTCCCAATTCTGCATGAATTCCACTCCTCTCCCTCAGTCCCTAAGAACCACTATTTTTCCTCCCCTGCTCTGAATTTCTATGCCTTTGACTATCTGGACCACTCATCTGGCATTTGCTGACTTAGTTCATTGCTTCATTTCCAGCAATTTATATAGTACATGAAAACAAGAGTGGTTCTAACATTAGTGATTTACTCAAAACAAGCTTATATGATGGTTAATTTGGTGTACCAGCTTTAGAAGCATGAAGATCTTGGTTCAAATCTCAACTCTGGCCCTCACCAGTTGCATGATATAGGAAAGTGATTTAACCACTTTGAGACTATCTTTCTTTCTTTCTTTCTTTCTTTCTTTTTTCTTTTCTTGTAGTACTAAGGATTGAACCCAAGAGTCCTATATCACTGAGCTACATCCCCAGCCTTTTTATTTTTTATTCAGAGACAGGGTCTCATCAAGTTGCACAGGCTGGCCTTGAACCTGTGACCTTCCTGCCTCAGCCTCCCAAATTGATGGGATTATAGGCTTCTTTTTGTTATTTTTAAAATCAAAGGATATTACTGATACTTCTGGGTAGTGAGCAGAAGGAATAAGTGATGTTATGTATACAAACAGCCTGAAACACCTCTGTTGTTATCATGACCCGGTCCCTTTCTATTCAAGGCCCATTGCCTCATCAACTTTAAAAGCAGGCCCTACAAAGGCATAGCAACACATGATCTAGAGGAACCATAAACATATAGGAGAGGCAGGGTGATAGGAGAGGGAGGGACATAGAAAGGGATCTAGGGAGATAATCAATAATGTTGCAAACTCCTTACTCCCACCTCAGAAGTCAAATAATACTTATGCAATCATTTAATTCTGAAAAATTCATATATATAATTTATATTTCTTATAGGGGCATATTATAGAAGAATCTAGAGTCTGGGGTGTAGGCGATGTGTTTAAAATCAAATACATATTTTATTGTTACTTTATACACATTTATGGTTGTATAACAACTCAGTTCCTTAATAAAATAAATCTCAAAAAAATAATAAAGTAGTTGGATTCATCCTGATAAACTCATACATGCATGGAAATTGATTTCAGTACCAAATTTTAGAAAACAGAACAGCATATGTTATAATTTTGTTACTTACAAAGTTAAAAATAAACTTATTATACTAATTTAAAAAAAGGAGGCCCTAGTTATTTTTGTGATCAACATTTTTTTTAAAAAAGAAGAGAGAGAGGAAGATTATATATACTCTTAGTTGTGCATGTAGTGCTGAGGTTCAAACCTGGTCCTTGAGCATGCCAGACAAGTGCTCTACTGCTGATCCACAAGATCAGCATTTACAACATTGGCTATTGGGGCTGGACCAATGGCTCAGCAGTATCGCTCTTGCCTGGCATGTGCAAAGACCTGGTTCAAACCCTAGCACCACATACACAACTAAGTGTCAGAGCAACAAAACACAGATGAAAAACTAAATAAAGTTGAATCTTTCTCTCTCTTACTTTCCTTCTCTCTCTTAAAAAATAACATTTTAAAAAACTAACATTGGCTATTGACACACAGGCAAGGCTTTGGGGCAGTGATGAAGATGAGGAAGAGGAGAGGAGGATGGCAATTATTATGTCCTCAATGTCACCAGTTTTTAAAATGACCATCTGAGAAGGGGGAGAAGTAAAGGACCAGCGTAAGCTTGCTCCTGAAGAACTGTTTCCCAAAGGGTTTCCATAGGACCCCTGACCACAAACCATAAAAAACCATAAAAGACATTTTACACCCAGACAACTCCTGATACTCTCCCTGCTCCTCTGCTTGCTGAGGGTAACGAAAGCAGTTTCTGTGCGTTAGCTCGGTGGACCAGCAAAAGTTACAATCTATATTTACCTGGACTGAAGGTCAAAAGATAAATGTCTCAGCTCCGTGGGCTCTCTATACTGTGGTTGCTGAGGGAATGGATGAGGCAGGGCAGTCCATGACCTGCTCAATGATCCATTTACTCCTGGGGGTGCTGCTGGGGTGGGGCAGCTTCTGCAACTGAAAGAGGGGATGCATTTCCTGTCCTGGGGACCATCCCGTGTGAACAGGTTCAAGTTAAATGGGTAAAGGGAAAGGAAGGCCAGAAGTTCTCTTCTTTACTATCATTAAGGACAAAGTCCTTTTTATCAAGGCCTGGGGAGGGGAAGGCATGGAGCCTCTAACGGTACTGGGCAGAAGAGCTGGGGGTCAGAACATATACTCAACTACGGCATGTACAAGAAGCTGTTTCAAACCAGTTTGTTGAGATAGAACTCATACCACAAAATTCATCCATTTAAAGTGTATGCTTCAAAGGTTGCTAGCAAATTCACAAGGTTGCACAATCACTACCACAATTTAATTTTAAAACTTTTTTTTATCATATCAAAAAGCAACATCAGAGCCACTAGCAATCATCCCCTACATTTCACCCTGCCTTAGTAACCTCTAATCTAATTTTTGTCTCTACAGATTTGCCTATTATGGACATTTCATGTAATACTTGATCTTCTGTAACTAAAAACCAGTTTGTTTATTTGTTTGTTTAGAGAAGAGAGAATAAGGGAAAAAGAAAGAATCAATTTTATTTATTTTTTTCATCCGGTCTTCATTTTTCCAACACTTAGTTGTATACGTGGTGCTAGGGTTTGAACTCAGGTCCTCATGCATGCCAGGCAAGTGCTCCAACCACTGAGCTACCACTCCAGACCTAAAAAGCCATTTGGTGGCAGACTTTCTGGCTGCTTCTTGAACTATTGTCTAGAACAGAATTGTGAAACATGGGAGCCAAGAGCCACATGTAGCCACATAAGAAAACTAAAGTTTAGTATACTAAAAATTCAACTTCTCCCCAGGTGCGGCAATACACACCTATAATCCCAGGTACTTGGGATGCTGAGGTAGAAGGATCACAAGTTGGAGGACAGCTTTGGCAACTGAGCAGACCCTGTCTCAAAATAAAAAGGGCTGGGGATGTACCTCAATGCCAAAGTGTCCCTGAGTTCAAATCCCCAGTACAAAAACAAACAGGCAAATATTCAACCTGTCAACTACACTAACCACATTCAGGTGCTTAACGGTCACATGCAGCTAGTAGCTGCCATGTTAGACAGCAGAGATAGAGAACATTCCCACCACTGCAGAAAGCTCTATGGAACAGTGCTGACCAGGGGATGTGGAGGCCTTTAGTTATTGATTAGAGATGGGCCTGCTCTCTAGGTGCTGGGAGTCACCAAGAGCAGATACAGAGTGAGAATGAAGAGTTCAAGGGAGGAGAGAGGGAGCAAATAGTGGGCCAGGAAGCACCCAGAGCCTCCCTTGGCCATCTCGGTAATGCTCCCAGCACCTGGAGAACTCCCCAGCCCCACGGCAGACCTCAAAGGCTCTCTGTATAGTTTAGCTCATCCAAAAGGCACATATGCCAAAGCCTTTGGAAAGACTTCAAGGAAGTCAGCCTGTACCTTGGCTGTTTGATGATTTCTAGAGCGTTTTATGCCAAAAGGTGATCTGAGGGGCTCCCTAATGAGACTGAACAGTCCTGAAGTTTCCGGCCAGCAGTGGCCATTTCGGTTGCCAAGACACAACCACTACTGCTGACCAACACCCCAAGGCCAGAGCCACACAGCATCTTGACATGTTCAGAAAGAAGGGAGCTGAAAACATGCCCTGCCTCTCGCCTTGGGCTGTTTTGTTAATTTAGCTATAATGTCTTTAATCTGTCAGAAGATACTTTAGTCACCAGCCTCCAGGAATGGGGCAGCAGGTTGCTTCAAATTTTGGATTTGAATGCATTAAGATGATCAGAGCACCCTGACTAAAGGAGGATGGGAGAACAAAAGGAAGAATAAAACACATTCAGAAAAATATCCTTTTCTAATCAAAGTCCCTTTGTTCTAAAATACTGGAAAAATCATCAATTATGACCTTTTACAGTTGTCTGAGAGGATATAATTAAATTGACCACTTTCCTTTTAAAACTTTGCCGAAAGATATATCTTCTTTCATGTACTTTAGCCAATTAAAAAAAAAAAAAGAAAGAAAACCAAACAAATGCTTCTCCCAATGTCTGTCTCAATCAATATTTTTGTCTCAAACTTCCCCTCACCCAGTAAGTGGTAATGGGGGTTTTAAGAATCAATGTTACCTAAGACCGTAGGAGCAAAAGATAACCAGGTGGATGTTTCCCAAACTGACAAGTGTTCATTTGCTAGCAATGTCCTTTTTTTTTTTTTTTTTTTAAGAGAGAAGGGCAGTGAGAGAAAGACAGACAGAGAGAATTAATTTTTTTTATTGAGTTTTTCACACGGCTTTCATTGCTGTGACACTTAGTTGTGTACATGGGTGCTGGGGTTTGAACCCGTGTACCTGCGCATGCAGGACAAGTGATGTAACCACCGAGCCACTGCTCTAGCTCCTAGCAATGTCCTTTTGATAAAGGTCATTCTGTGTAACTTGGTTCCCTGATTTTCAAAAATACCCTTCACTATGGTTTCTCCAGGAGAGATGAAGCTAGGCAAGGGGAGGGGTGTCACGTGGGTGCTTTAGACTTAGGATTACAGGCAAGAGACCACAAGCGCAGAAATAGCTCTTTAGGAGTTTCAGTTCAATTGCTGTGGTTACTTTGTAGTCACTCATGGTTTTTGTACACTCAAATTCATTGATTAAACAAACATTATACACTCTATTCATATATTCCCATGTATTCGTCATCATAACTGTATGGGGTTGGTGCTATGCTCATTTCCACTTCACAGCCAAGATACCTGGAGTTCAGATACACTGAATCAGACATGTGGGCATCAAGCGAAGACACAAAGGGCAGACCCCAGGTGACCTGAACCCAAGTCTGACATTTAGACACCTAACGTGTGAATGAAAGTTGGTGTGAAAGCAGACATATGGTATACAAAGGCCAAGGATTACAAGGGTGCAGAACAGGCTTAAGCAGAGCAGGAGCTGTTTGCAGAGGGCTGCTTTGACAGGTAATTGCCCCTTCACTGGCCTGATTGCTTCTGCCATTCAGAGAGCTCTCCTGTTAGACTACGGTAGGAACAGATGCTCCAAAGTTACAAGCTTAGAATATTCCTGTTTTCACACAACTTCAGTGAAAATAGACTACCACTATCCTGACAAGTAAAATCAATCCATCAGTACATACTTACAGCACCCAAATTGTTTATTGTGGTAGATTCATCCCAAAAGTGACCTCGCATCTCTGCCCCTGTCTGTAGTATGTATGCTCTGCAATGCTACTTTGCAGCTCTTTCCCAGCCTCTTGAATGTGGGCAGGCTGGGTGACTGGCTTTGGCCAATAGAATGAAGAAAATTAGGACATTATAGGTAGGTCAGTGTCCAGTTGATGTACCAGATGACTTTAGGCCCATGAACAAGTCCAGCTGAGTTCACCTGAATGTGTCACCTCAACAGAAGTGTCCCATCAGCCTGCAAAGTTGTGAGAAATAATACATGGCTACTTTAAAAAAAAACAAAAGCACCAATTTTTAGGGTTGGGGAGATAGGAATAAGTCATAATCTGTTCTCACCAACTTATCAAGGGTAGAGAGTCCAGAAAAAGATTCGCTCCCTCTAGTTTCACTGTTATTTACTATTTCTTAGGCAGTGACTGGTTTGACAATGCTCCAGGGAAGGAAACACTCCCTCTTTTGGAGGTTTGAGATGGAAATGGCTCAAAACTTGGCTAAAAGAGTCAAGGCCTAGAGTCAGCCACCTGGTTGGAATCCTTGCCCCGGCACACGTGTCCTATATGGAGAAGCCTTTTTCCCTCTTGCAGGTTTGGACTACAAACCATTTGGATTTCACATGAGATGAAACAATCCTGGTCCCCTAAGGAGGTTTTCACTCATGCATCAACTACAAGACAGAATCAGTCTTCAGTGCAGAGAAATCTCTGAAAATAAGAAGCGGTCTCTTCCCTATACGGTCTAAATGATTCCCTCCTCTGTGGTTTTCTTTAATGAAGGCTGCCCCCTACAGTATGTATGCATGCAAAAGAGACTTAAGAATAATTCTGCACGTAACAGCCTGAACAGATTCCTATCTGGCTCTGGAAAAGGGCAGGGAAATGATTCCCAGTGTTCCATGATGGAAACCACCCGTGCGCATCTTCTTGCTGAGTAGCTCTGATTTCTTCTCTATGGCAGGGATCCTGGTCTGTGGATGGCCTTGGAGCAAGAACTTGCCAAATTGAAGACCATTTATCTGAAGAGAGAAACTTTCTCAAGTTTGTGAAGGGGGAAAAGAAGTAATTACAAACGAGACAGGCATCATATGCATAAGATGTAAATTTTTGAGCACAGAAATGAATTCTAAAGTATAAATAGCACCATCAAGATTAAAGAGCATTTCAAGATTGGGGATGTAGCTTGGAGATAGAGTGTTGTCCAGGGTCAGGTGAGAGGCTCTGAGTTCAATCCCCAGCAGCACAGGAAAAAAATTAGAATAAAGGATGTTGTGGAAGGAATGAACGAAGGCCTTTAAGGGAGCAATCCAAAGGTGGGGCTTTGGGAACTCTGGTGAGCTGTGGGGTACATGTGACATCACTGAGGAAGAGAAAGCCTTTGCAGAACATGCTAAAATCAGACCCACTCCATCCTTTGCCTGGGATAATTAAATCCTAGGTTTGGAAGGCATCTTAGTGAATATATATTCTACTCTCCCTGACAATATCAGAAACTTCATCCACAGCAGCCCTAGCAAATGGTGATCTGACCTCTGTTTGAAACCTCTGAGGTCAAGGAACTTAAGAGTCCCACGAGATCCTTTCAACTGAGAGAAGATTAATGTGAAGGTTCTTTTGTTTTTTAAAAAATATGGTGTCAGGGGCTGGAGTGGTAGCTCGCAGTTACAGAGCTTGCCTGGTATGCACAAGTACACGGGTTCAAACCCCAGCACCCACCTACACAACTAAGTGTCAGAGCAACAAAAGCAATGTGAAAAACTCAATACAAATGGATTTCCTCTGTCTCTGTATCTCTCTCTCTCTCTCTCTCTCTCACTGTCCTTCTCTCTTTAAAAGAAAAAAAATATGGTGTCAACATTTGCCTCCATGTAATATTTTGAATATGTGGCCAAAGAGAGAAGAAAAAGCTAAGCCAGGGAATAGACCTTCATTTCTACATGGGAACTGGTTTCTTTCCATTAAAACATTTTCTAAAAAAATCCTTCCTTCCTAACAATTGTTCAGGAAAATAGGTAAATAGAACAAAAGGGAGCCCCATAAGCTTTGTGGATCTCACCCTGATGAGGTGCCACCTCACTATATTTCTGGGTAAGTTCATTCACAGTACCCAACTTTTGGCATAAGAGCAATTATCAAGAAATGCAACAATATTATTTGTACTTTCTTTATACCTGTCTCTTCCACAAGACTGTGAGTTCCAGGGGTTGCTACCTCTTTTTTCATTTTTCATGTGCATGTTTGGTGCTGGGGATGGAACCCAGGGCCTCATGCACACTTGACAAGTTATCTACCATGAGCTACAGCCCCAGCCCTTTTTATTCACATTCATTTATTCAGTGAGTGGCGTGGTGCAGGACACACAGGAGGCAATCAAAACACGACCTTGAACCCACATGAACACATGAAGGACAGAGTTCCAAGTACATGAGTGTGTAATAAAGAAGAGAGGGAATTATTTACTCCATACTATAATAGTCTTGTTTAAAATTATTTTAAATGGAGCCAAATCTGGCATCTTTCTTAGAGCAAAAATCAACTAATGCCTTCAAAGATTCTTTCCCTTAGGGGTGTTTAAGGATTCCTGAATCCACCAGCTGGCTGCCCACCCAAGTGAGGGAGTGGATGGTTTGTGAATGCCCAGTTTAGCTCAGGCCTGCTGTCACTTCCTCACCACTCAGGGGAAAGTTTTTCCACCAGGCCACATGAACTTGATCACACCCACAGTGTGGGTTTTCTCCAGTTCACATCCATTCTTCAAAATCGAGGAAACAAATGCGGGGAGGCCCTGTCTGGAAAAGAACATTTAGACAGTCTGCAAGTCATTATCTTTCCAACAGAGTGCCCAGAGGATGCCAGGCTAGGAAAACACCACCAACACAACCCTAGGGCAGCAGGGGGCAGCAGAGACTCACTGTCCTTGGTTGTCTTAACACCAAAGGACATTTTTGTTTTTTTTTTTAAAGTTTGGCTTTTCCCAAGGTGAGTTACTCTAGGTCATTGATCTCCAACTCCAGTTTTCGTTTCAGAAAAATGCTGTTATTCTTCCATTACAGCAAAGGCAATGGGAGCATTCAGTGCAGAGAGGCCTTCCCCTTTGCTCTTAGGAGGAAGTAGGCCAAGCCACTGATTTTCACAGTAGTTGATATCTATGCACTTTCTCCAAAGTTCAGGGAGCCATGCCAGTCACAAGGATCTGCATGGCTGCTGCTAAGGAACCACGGCAGATTCTCCTAGGACAATAAGGGTATGAACTGTCCATAGTGCCTTGGCACAAGCCACCCTGCAGCATGACCGTTCACCCACAGGGCACCATGATTGCAGGTGGCTCCCATCATTCTGTCCATATGATAGAAACACTGGGACCATGATCTTGGAGACAAATATTCTCACTATCACCTCTCAACTGATATCCGCCTCAGGAGAGGTTGTTTCCCCAGCATGTGGGCTGTGCATTAGTGTCCCAGCCAAAGGGACTGCCTGCCACAGAGGCAAGGTGAGGCTGGGAGTGCATCTTATCTGTTAGGTTCACTTAAGCCAAAGGATGTTGTGTCCCCGGCACAGAGGAGCTGCCAAGCATGCGTTCACAAGAAATGTTGCCCCAACATGAACTGCCAAGCTTTACAGCTCAAGAGCTCTCTCCTCTTTCTGACCAGCATTCGCCCTTGCACTTCGCATTGTGAATACAGGCCTTAAAAGTTAATTTCATTTATTCCAACCTGTATCTATTTTCATATGTGGATGAATGATGTCAAATATCTAACTTTGTAGAAGGAAAATATTTTTAAGAACATTTAAATAAATGACTAAGCCCTGACAGCACATGACACTTGGATAAAAATGACTACAACAGCATCCAGACACGTATAAATACTTTCCCCACCCGATGATCCTTGAAATGAAATTGAATTCACGTATGTGTGACGCTTCCCACATAACAGATGGAAGCAAGAGTACACTGAGATTTATCACCTGAAGATCAGATGAACATCAAACAGTCGTTTTCTATTCCTGACGTTAGACTAATCAAATAGATATTTCATCTTCCGAAATGATTTATTCTCCTCCAATTTTTCTGTATTCATTCTTTCTGTTACTAAAAGCCAGGTCATTATGCTTGGGAAAGGATATATGGCAGAAGCATAAGCTTACACACTGGCTTTGAAACACATCCATTTTTAGAGAAAAGCAAACATGGGTGTAGCCTTCATATTCTTCTCTGCGACAAAAAGATGGCTCTGGCATTAAAGGAATTAGTTTTACATGCTACCAGGATTTGTATGTCTCCTCTCCTTTGAAGGTTCTTCTAAATTGCACAGCAGATCAGGAAAATGGTGAAAAGGTAGCCAGAGAGGCTACCCTGGATGTTAGGCTTGAGTTTCACACAAAAGGTTAAGGACAAAAGCCAGAGTACAAGGGACACCACTTGGGGTCCTCTCTAGGTACTTTAACAGTGCTTACCCTTCCTCTGAACATAATAGTGTGCTCACAGGCACAAAGAAACATCAAGTTCCTCAACTGACAAGCTGGGAAAGAAGCAAATGACAGTTTTCCATCTAGGGCAAAGGTGAGCTGACTTCTACCTCAGAGAGCTCCTGGCCTTGTATTCCCTCTGCTACCATACCCAGCCCTAAAGGGACACTCTATCTGCATATCTCCAGCCTAAGCACAGGATCAAACTCCATTCCCTTAGTTATAGTAGCTCAGTTTAAATGAGAGGCAATAAAAATTTAAAAACTAAAATATATAATAAGAACTTGAAGATTTGCAAGACAGTAGCACAAAACCAAATCAAGGTACAAAGACCAATGCAACAGGCAAGTCTACTCATTAAAAACTGCTAGGTCTGAGAACAAATGTAAAATATGGGGACAACAAAATGCATATGTAGATTTCAGTGGTTCCCCTTTTACTGAGTTCCTGTTACATGCCAGGCACTAGTTCAGGTGTCTTACTACATTATCTGCATTTGTCAATACAATACATTACCAAGGAATGGCTGAGTGAGCTAGAGTGATGTGTGCACCTCAAAGGCAATTGGAAAGTAGTGTTGTTTTTCAATAGTAACCAGGAAGAGCTGCTAGGATAAGGGTTCCCAAACTTCAGTGTCATAGAACGATATGGGTGTAAAGTCTAAATTTCTGAGCTTTAACTCGGAATTCTGAATAGGAAAGACTAGGTTTGTAAAGCCCAAGAATTTGCATTTGTAGCATTAACCTTAAGAGCTGATAGTATAGATAGTCTATGAATCACACCTTGAGAAACAAAGATCTAGACGCTTGAATTTACCAAGGTCTCACTAGATCCTAGAACCTGTGTTTGAAGCTTCAGAGCGACAGAAAGCTAGCCATGTTCAATCTGTTCTCTCTTCAATGACACACAGACAATTTGCATATACTTTGTCAGAGTAGAAAAATGTTACTACTTAGGCATTATTTTTGGAGTTGACTACCACATGTTTGGGGAATTTTAACCTATTCAGTTAGACACTGTCAACAATTCGAAAACCGTCTTTACCGGTGGAGCCACAGCCACCATGGGCTCACTCATGAACAGCAACCAACCAACCAAACAAGATTTCAAAAGGCCAGAGCCTAGAAGTTTTCCCATGCCATGCAAATGACACCCACAATATCAATAAACTCTAGCTATCAGGAAATGACAATAAGTCACACCCTTCACAGAAATGTCTACAACCATTAGAGAGATGACAAGGATTGACCATTTGGACTGGGTTAGAAAAATATTAGAATGGTTCACAGGTAGCTTCATTAGCACCAGGGCAGCCTGTTGCCTCTTCACAGATAAATAAGCTACATCTCTAAGATGTGACATGGATTGCTGATGGAAAAAGATTAACAAAACATGTTCAACTTCTGCATGCGAATGTGACCTTGGGGTAACCTTCTAACTCTGTTCCCCTGGAAACCTGATAAAGATAGAAAGTCATTCTGTTACTAAGCAACATTGCTTGTGGTAAAAATGACCCTTGATTGTTAAAGCACATCTGGGTTAGGACGAACCATAAAAGAAGCATAAGCACCTCTTGGGACACCATCATCTTGGGCTCCTCTGAGTGCTGCGACTACTAATCAGGCCTGATCCTGTGAGAACCCTAGAAGTCATGCATATGGAGCTGTTTCGATGGACATGGGCTCCTGGAGTGTGGGTGGCTTTTGTGCTAGAGTGATGTGTGCACCTGCCTATTTGAATCTTGCTCTCTTACACCTGATAGCACCTCAGTGGCTGTGTGGCTGTGGACAGCTGCATACACGATGAAAAGACCTCTCCTGGGTGCTAAGGACAGAGCGTGGTGCTGGAGCATTTGCCTAGCATGATTTGAGGCCCAGCACTGAAGGAAAAAGCAGAACACTCCTAAGGAGGAAAGCCCCGTTCCCTGGTCTATCAGCAATCTGTGACTCCTGTCTACGTCCTTCTGAGTGGGAAAGTGTCAAGTGTGGCCTGTGATGGCCTTTTGAGGGTGGTCCTGAGCAGATGTCCTGCTGACCGCTACTTTTGCCTGAAGCTACACTTCTAGGAAGTGGCACGGCCAGAATTCAAAGTCAGTAGTCTGCCTCTGAAGTGCTATGTCTTTTAGTACAGACCTAAACCTCCTCTGAGATAATCATCCTCTGGCCCACAAGACTGGGGCAACTTCTTTTCCTGGCTGGACTTTGCCCTTACTTAGTGCCCTGGGAGGTTCCTAAATTTGGTGGATTCTAGTCCACCTGCCTGTCTAGTCAAAGCAGATAGTTTAATTGTTCACTGAGTTCTGTTTCTAGGCAATCTCTTAGAAAATTCTTTAAATTTAGTGATGCCACCCTGGTTCATGCCCCTAAGCTGATTTTCTAATGAGGAGTTTTGAAATCATGGTAAATTCACAGATAATTCTTAAACAGGATAGTTATCATGTACTGAAAGAAATAGGCAACTTAGCTCTCCATGGCCTGAGATCGCAGCCTCGAGAATGACCATGGGACAACCCTCCTCAACACAGATGCAATCTTGAAGAAGTTTACCCTGCGCAGGCTGCCAAAGAACACAGTGTGATACTGCAGTGAACTAACAGATGTGCTCCGCTTAACATGTAGACCAGCGGACTAGGGAGAGTCATCCCTTTCCTGCCTTGCTTTCCTTTGGTCTAAGCAAAAATCTTGGAGTGGAAATAAACGCAAATGATGTCACTTCTCTGGCATCCTCTGGAGCCTTCCTGATTATGTCCTTGTTATCTTCACACCTCACATACTCTGATCTCCCTGCTCCTCCTGAGGCTGTGAGGCCCTGGGAAGCAGCATCTGCATCTCAGTCAATGCTAGACATACAGCAGGCACTCCTCAAATGGTGACAGAAGAATGAAAGAAACAAGGTAAAATGGGCACCCAACCATATTCTCTTCTGTGTGACTTAGGCTACTGAATAAATGCCACCAACTCAAAGTATAATTTTATGTCAGGATCCCAGGTAATGGTAGGACGTGGGTAACTTCTCTATGGTTCCATGTCCAGATCATTAACACAGATAAATAATTTTTATTGAAAGTGACACATTTATAGAGATTCTTAATGGCCCCAAAGTTACACAACAAAGTGCTGAAGGCTATAAAACCCTGTCACTAGCCACATCTGGCTCCTCTTCTCTTCTGCCTATGATAGGCAGGGCAAAAAGCAGAGAGCGACACAGAGAATGAAGACCAGAGGAGGGAACCCAGCAGAAGGCACAGATGACCCTCACACTGAAGACGCCCAACTACTAGTACAAACTGATGAAATTATCCACACTTCACCTTCCGGCCCTAGGCATAACCTTTTGGGGAGCAAAATTTGGAAGTATTAAAACAACTGTGAATATGGGTATGGCTTGATGCACTAATTCCACTGAAAATATTGTGTGCATATTAAAAATTATGAGAGGGGCTAGAGTGGTGGCTCGGCAGTTACAGTGCTTGCCTGGCATGCGCAAGGATGCGGGTTAGAACCCCAGCACCATGTAAACAACAAAGTGTTGGAGCAATAAAAACCAGATGAAAAACTAAAGTGAAATTGATTCTCTCTCTCACTGTCTCTCTCCCTCTCTTAAAAAAAAAAAAGAAAAAAAATTCATCTCAGTACTGTTTATAATATCAAAAATTAGAAGCAACCTAGATGAAATTAGTTAAATACATTAAGGTAGATCTATGCAATGGAGTTTATACAGCTATTATGAAGAGAGTGACCTAAACATACAGACAAAAGAGGCTACCTGTGAACTGATCACTTTATTTAAAAGATTTTAGAAGTTATATCAATATGTTGGTATGTATGTATATATGGAGTTCCTGAAGAATTAAAAACAAGCAATTATTCACAAAGTACCTTAGAATAGTACCTGGAAAATAGTATAAACAGGAAAATTTTACCTATAAATATGTGACAGTATATGCATAAAAAAAGAATTTAAGTGGTAAATACTGGCACTTTCTAGGAGGTGGGATTGTGTAGGATTCTTTTCTTTTTTAATAAATGTATGTTGTATTTTTATATGATCATTTATGTAATGAAAAAATAATAAAGATATACTTTCTACGAGATGAAGAAAAGACTTCTACATGTCTAGAAGTCAGTCTAGGAATACAAAATGTTTCAGGCTCCTATGATGGACCAATACCTGAGAAATGTACTAGATTTCTGGCAGTGTTAAGCTGCTCAGAGGATGCAAATGAGAGGACAGAAGGAAGAGAAAATGGGTAATATAACAACCAATTAGCTATTTCTTCTCCTTCAAACATTTCCATGACCAAGGACAAGGGTGATGGGTTATGCCAAACACCTTCCCGACTCTCTCCTCACAGGTTCACCTCCACATCTCTGGCTGGCCCTCAACAGGAAGTCTCCAAGCACTTGTTTCCAAAGCACGGCACCATTCTTAGTTCTGGAACCAACGTGCCTGGATCCATATGCAACTCGACTTCTCCCTCCCTGTGGCCTCAGCAAATACTGAAGTTTTCTTGTTTTAGCTTTATTCTTTGCAAACTGAGGATAAATGAGGCACATACTAGATACTCAAAAAAATTAGCTTTTACTTACTGATGTAGAAAATCAAAGCCTTTGTGGTGTGTGTGGTATGTAATATGTATATGAAAGCTCTGGAGGTCAAATGGTTTACATTAATACTCGTTAAGATCCATACAAAGGAGAACTTTAATATATATACTTGTACTATTTTGCACGCTTATGTTATTTTTGGAATCTAAGAACACTTAAAAAGAATATACTTGGATATTGTAAAGGAAAGGAGAAGCTGAGAAGAAAGGGGGAGAAAGAGGGAGAAGAAAAGTAAAAGCCTTTCATTTTTGCTGGAGGCAGAAACCAAAGGCTGGATCACAAAATATCTTGACTGGTTTGTATGTACATCCTGGTTTTGACTTTAGTGCTAGTTGCAGAGTTCCTGGTGCCTTGGTTGGGAAATCTTTCATACATATCTGTTTGTCTCTTAAAAATTTCCTTCACATTTTGGGAGAAAGATAACAGTGATTAGCAAATTCTCAGGGGAATCCAACTCCATTGAACCAAGTGACCCAACGTTGGAGGAGTAGGTTCTGAGCCCCTCCACAGCAGGAGGGTGGTCCAGGCTTCAGGACCACTTTAAGGACAGAGGGGGTCACTCTCCTAGGACTCAGGAGAATGAAGGCCTATCATCCAGGTAAACCCTAGTAAGTTTCCATAATGCTAGGGAGGAAATGGTTATGAGTCTTGGATAAGTCCCCCAAAGAAGTCTAGACCACTCCACCTGGCAGGATTGAAAGAGGGGTATGCCTCTTACTGAAGAATCTTCTAAACTGCCTCAGATTCTCCAGGGTCTCGAGAGATACAGGTTCACACAAGAAACAGTTTGTTTTATGGTCCTTCTTTGCAGGACTTTCCTGGGGCTATTCACCTCCACCCACCGCCCGCCCACCCCAGTCCCAAAGCTTAGTACTATGGTGAGTAAAAGTATCCTGTCCTTTTATGGCTAAAGTTGCATCACTTCAACCCCAGGAGAAATGCTGCCTGTTCCTTAAGTGCAGCCAGCCAAGACCTTCACTTAGCCAGCCCACATTCCTGAGTTGGCTTTTTCAAAGGGTGAAAGCTCCCTTATTTCTAACTCCCTGCACATATATCTGATGGGCAAAAAGCTTACCAGCACAAAGGGTATGCCCCAAGAAGCTTGCATTCTGGAAAACCACCTAATGCACAGCACAGATTCTATGAAAATTTATTTTCAAATTCCAAACGTTACATTGCTATGTGCAGCCAGGTGTCTTCTGACCTCCCTCCCAAACAAACACAATTATTCTTGCTGGCAACTCTGAATATAATAATACTTCCCCATTTCATTAATGCACCTAAGAAAAAAGTTACTGCCAGTCAAGTATATCCTTGGGGACCCATCCTCATCATCCTAATCTGCAATGCAGACCCTAACACCAACCAAACTCACCCAAAGGAATGGGATAGCTCTGCCATACAGGAACATGGGGTAAAGAATTACCAGGAAGATTAGAAGACAACTCACCTTTCTCGTGGTTACTTGGCGGTGGGGGTGGGGAGGTGACAGGTTTAGACTTGTCATAGTTGTTAAAGCTCTGGCTGCGTCGGTTGTTAGCAGTGGCTGACCCTCCACGTGTTTTGGCCTCACTGCCTGCAGCGGATACCCTCACAGTAGGACCCGGAAGTCTAAAATGCAAGAGCAACAGGGTCATGCACTCAGAGTCTCAGAAGAAAAAACTGTAATCATGCAGGAGGCTGAAAAATACAATAAAACACAGCCCGAACAGCGAATCTGTGGAGGTTTGGCAGTCAGGGGACCTGGAGGAACCACTACAAACATTTAGGCTAGTAATGACTCCAGCAAAGTCCAAAAGCAAAATGTACATAGTGTTCCTTTGAGCAAAAAGAGAAATTTTGAAGGAAAAATATATGAATGTGTTTGCTGATTAAAAATACAAAGCTCATCTTGCTGTCACTCTAGGATGAGTACTTTTATTTTGAAATAAGGTCAAGTCATGACATGTCAAATTCCATCAAGCTTGGAACATGAAGGCCTAACCTTGTGTGGACATCTCTTCTGGAACATACTGAAAATAGTGCTGACCGTATCTAGGTAAGTAGGTATTAAGAAAACGGCACAATTTATAATGTTGAGAAAGGGAACTGCTACCACTCAGAACCCAACACATCTGCAATGAAACTTCAAGGTCCAGTTTCAAACACCTGTCCAGACATACATTTTCCTTCAACATCTGACAACCTGTCTCTGTGGCATTACTTTGAGGCTGAAGCCAAGCTTCTCTGCACGTTTGATAGATAAAATCACAATTCTTTCTGTAAAACCAGCAGGATTTGGTCAGCCTAAAGACAAACACACACTTTCCCTTGAAATAAAACACCTCATTTTGGGTGGTTTTAAAAATAAAGTCACCAGACTTCTTTGTAATACGTCTAAAGATATTATGGGCCGTTCCACCCAAGAGTTAAGAGTAAGACTCCCCGAATCAGAATTTTGGTCCAGGGACTTACAAAACAGGCTGTTTCCAATAATTAAAGTTAAAAGATTAATAAATGATGAAATATTTATTTATATCTTTCTGCTAAAACTCACTGAGCTGTGCTTAAAAGCAACTGGAACCTCAGCCGACCAGTATCAGATCCAGTGATAAGTCTGAATTTTTTACTCGTAAAGCTTTCAGCCTTCTCTTTTCCATGCAACTCCATAAGCAGAAAAGAAGTCTGCAGTCTGGAAGCATTTTAGATATAAGCAAGCAATTGCTTTAAACTTTTTCTTGTTGGCTGAGCAAGAAAGATGGTTGCAAAGTAAACAGGGAACATGAGCTGGTGTGAAAGGACCATAAAATTTATCCAGTTAAGAAGAAGCTGGCTCAATTCCCTGACTGGAAGCTGGGAGAGATGGAGTGAGTTCGTGTTCCCCCAGCAAGTGGCAGTGAGGTGTTGAAGGCATTACTTCCCACTGCACTAGGATTCGCTTCTCTGTTAATTTGCCTCGTCTTGTTTGGAGAGGATGTTCACCCCAGAAAGGCAGGCTCAGAATTGGGAGCAAAAATCCAGCAGTGCCAATGTCTGTGTGTAGGCCCAGATATGTCTAACACAGCTGATCAAGGAGATCCAGCCACAGGAGCTTAGTACCTCTTGGTTCTGCTTGCAATACAAGCAGAGTCCTGCAAGTCTTTCAAGCCAGGGTTATCTCAGGACTCACTTCCAAAGGCAGAGCTGTAGCAGGTGCAGACATGGGCCCTTGGGCTGAACTTATTGAACCTAGCTGCAGTCTGCAGGAGTCTTTATGCCCACAGATATGTCTGGAAAAGGATTATGAACCTGTTCCAAGATGATTCCATAACAATGGTATTAAGTGGGGACCAGTAGCTTGGGTCACAGCATTCGACTTCAGTGGGGAATTTGCAAAGAAGACGGAACAAGCAATGAGGAGGAGAAGATGCATTCCCTCCAGAGTTGCTGGAGATTCTTCATTGTGCTGATCCCAGCCTGGACAAGAGCAGACTTTGTGATCAGCACAGGGACTCTATAGAGCATAGCACAGCATGGGACAGGTAGGATCAGGTCCTCTGTGAGACAGCTGTGGCACTATGAATAAAATACAGGCTTTTCTACTCTTGAGACTCTGGACCAGTCTCACATATAACTCTGAGATTCATGCTCCTTACCTGTAACTATGGAATAATTATAAACTACCCAAAGAGACAGTTGTAGATTTGAAATGAGACTTAATGTCTGGCCTGTTGTAAATGCATAATGCATGTCATTTCCTCTTCTCATTCTCTCTGTGGAGCATAGATTCGTAAAGGAATTGGATGCTATCATAAAGGAAACATGAAAAGGTACAGGAAAGAATTAGATAAGGAAGGAAATAGCTGGGTCTAGTTTAAAGGATCAGAAGAGAGGCAGGCAAAACTCACCATGTGAGTTTTCAGAGAGACAGACTTTGTCAAGCAGGACCCTTCATCTAACTAGAGATGATTGGATTAACAAAGACAGTACTGGGATTCCCATGAGTGGTCATGGTCAGATTCTCTTTAGTGAGGCATGGACCTAATCATTGCTTTGAAGGGAGTAGCACATCCTTGGATGACTGCAGGATTGTGCCATGTCTTCCCAGGTCACAGATAAGAAGCTCTTGAGGTTCTTGAAAGAAGCTGATAAAGGTTGGCATATAGCCACCAAAAGCCTCTACAAAGCTCCAGCCGGCTCATGTCACCCACTACTAAGCCATGACACTTGAGTCATGGCAACTCCCTTACCTTGAGCAAATCAGAAAACCAAGTGGAGATCAAGTAATTTCTTCAACATTTTGGAGAACGGATGATGATACTGTAGTATAAAACTTGGGTTCCACTGTGAATGGGTCCAGACTACTGCTTGCTCCAAAGTTAAGTTCCCTCTACCTGTTCCAAATTTTTAGCCAAGTCTGCCTCATATACAAAGTTCATCAGTGAACAAATGTATGGTGGGTGGGAGTGAATAACTCATCCACTAGGAAACCAAAACACCCTTTAGCATAGATAGTGAATTGATTCATAGAAACTGAATTAGCTCAGACTGAAGTTTAGGTACAGGATTTCAAACGTAGGATTTCAAAGCCAATGAGAACCTAAGATACCTGAGTAGCCATGGGGAGTCACTGGACTTTCTATGAGCCAAAGAAGGGGTAGAGTTAGCATGCTTAATCTTATCTCACTCTCAAGAGGCTCATTCACCCCACTGACATCTAGGATACATGTATATTGATAAAATATGAAAAATTTAAAAGTAATTCAGAGAAGGATAGTGATGCCCTCATAGTTTGGTGGACAGTCAAGAAGAGTCCAAATAAGAGACCTCAAAGCAAGACTTGGATGTTGAATGGGAATGTGAATAGGTGACAAGAAGGCAGGAGAAGGAGCATCCCAGGCATAGAGAAAGCCCATAAGAAACACAGAGTAGAGTCAGCATGTCCTGGTACTTGCAGGACAGCGTGGAAGGGAATGAAGCTGGAGAAAGCACGGTTCAACAAGAGTAGACCTTGTAGGTCATACTGTAAAGCTTGGACTTTGTCCTACCCTCTAAAGATGAAACATTAATTAAGGAGGCTGAGAGCAGAGCTGGAATTAAAGAAGAATATCTTCTAGTTTACCAGTGACCCTGACTCTAGGCTAAACATTTTGAAGTTCATTAATGTTAACATCACTGTGTCTCACAGGGGCTTGTATCAACTTCCAGCCTGGAAGCATGTGCTGCCAGTAGCATTAGAATCCTGACTTTCTGAGAAGCTGGGTCTTGCCCATGTGGAAAAGGTACAGAAACCATGACAGACGCTGCCTGTTGTGCCTGCCTTGCTAGAGCAGAGCAGCAAGAGTGGGGCCAGACAGGTCAGCCCCCTGCCACTCACAGCACCAAAGGGTCCCAAAAGCTCCTAAGAGGAACTTGACCTCTCAAGATCATTCCATGTATAAATGGTTTTAAAATGACAGAGGGCACAGATGGGTTCTCTGAAACATACATATCTTGCTCTTTTTTTTTTTGAAAATTAAGTTTAAGGGAAGTGGTATAAGAAAAAAGTGGGAGGAAAAAAATCTTTCTGCTTTTTAGCCATGCCAATTTCTCCAATGTGTGCAGAACTGAGCAGGCAGGGCAGTAAAACTGTCATTCCCTGCATATAACCTACCACCATGTTCCGTTCCTCTACTCCACGCACTGTACGTGCTGATGAGAAGAAAGCAGTTCTCCCCCAAACCACTTCAAAGGCTAGGAGCAGAGGGACGCCCTTCCCAGGAAGGATGGCAGCTTGAGTGCACATGCTGGGGGTGGGTGTTCATAATCAGAGATGCTTTTTGCCAGACAAGATGATTAAATGCTAAATCTCTCATTTCCATGGCATCTGCTTTTCAGCAGCTAGGCAGAGAGGGCTGACTACCAATTCTACCAACTCTGTTCCATGAGACAGTTGTTTGGCAATCAACCCCATGAGTCTTGCTAAAAGTGTTCTGATTGCCTTACTTGGCCCAGATCAACCCAAAATACCAATATTGTCATATATCAGCCATTTGTGATGCCCTGATTATATGCCAGGTATAATGGAATTGGAATGATTTTATTTTATCCTCAAGACACTGAGAGAATCAGGAACTGCTGTTTTATAAGGAAACATAGGCTCATAGAGTTTGAATAATTCACCCAGGTAATAGTGATGACTGTCAGCCACTATGATCTTCTGGCTCTCACAAGCAGAAAAAGTCTAAATATCTGGGGCTCACCAGGGATGCCAGGAAGAAATATGGTTAAAGGCTGGAATCCATGGAGATCCATTAGTCCTGTACCAACTCCCTCCATGAGCCCCTCTCCCACATCCAAACACAAGGGTGAGGCTCCCCACTCTGCTCAACATCCCTGGTGCCCATCAAGGTGTTTGGCTCTGGTGGGTGTTCAGTGTTTATTCTCCAACAAGAGCCCTATTTCCCAGACTCTGAGGAAGGTGGCCTGATCAGCAGAAGGGGCAGGGCAGGCCCTTGGCAACCAAACTAATGCTACACTTTGTGGTGCTTCATCAGCTAAAATTCTTATCAGGACCCTGCTAGACTGGGGTTGAGGAACTGGGGAAAAGGAGGGCAAGGAAAGATTTTAGGCAAATAATAAAGAGCATTCCTTTATTGGGCCCAAAGAAACTCTAAGTGAGGGATGTGACCTTAACAGAAAGCTAGATCATGACTTATGGTGAACATGGAAGTTCTATACCCAGCACAGAGGGAGGGAGGGTTACAGACACACTCTTGTTTTCCAGTTCTTCCTCTCTTCCCACTGCCTCCTTCCATCATCTGGGACAGATAACAAATCATGCATGGGATGGGCATGTGCTTCCAATTAGATATTTTCCCAGCTAGCTCCTGTTTCCTTTATCTTCCAGGACTGAGCACATCGTGGGAACAGACACTAGATTTCAGGTTTCCTCCAAGCCTGCCCCTCCCCTTTCCTTTCATATGTATGTACATTTGCATGACACTCAAATTAACTGGGAACAGTTTGCCAGAGCAGTGGTGTCTGCTCTGAAGGCCTTCTGTTATTCAGCACAGAAAGCAGTCATTCTCTGATATAGCTTCCAGAAAGAGTGACAAACAGGTTCCCTCCTGTGCCCAGGAACCAAGCATGGGTAACATGCTGAGGTCCCGCAGAGAAGTCACACATGCTGCCTTGTGGTTTCTTCCTCACTAGCCAGGCAGTTCCCTGGTTGGGTCTCCCCTGACACAGACTTCTTAGAGAAGTAAAATCTGGTTAGAAAAGGCACCTGGAGCTGGCATAGTGGGGCAGCTAGCAGATGTTCAAAATAGATTCGAACATGAATGAAGACAGAAATGAAGGGTAGCTTTCCCTTTCCCTTTAAAAGAGAGTTGGATGAGAAGTAAAAGCAGACACTACTCATGATGCAGAGGAGATGCCTCTCCAGCAGTGATTTCTGTGTGGATGCTTACAAGGGCAATTTGAAAGAAGAGGCCAGGAGTAACGGCTTAAAAACCAGCTTCTCCAACCACATAAATGCCAGAATCCAAGAGGAAGGAGGCGGGAGTGGTGTTGGGGTTAAACTCAGGGATCTGGGGTAAAATCACCCAGGTTCTAATCCTGATTCCTCCACTTTCTGTGGGTGTGACCTCGGCCAAATTACTCAATATCCTAAATTTTAGCTTCCTCATCTGTAAAACGGAAATGATTGGTGACTTGAGCTACTTCATGAAGACTGACATGAGGATTAAATAAGATAATACATTCAAATTGGTGAATTCAATAAATGCTAGCTGTTTAGACCTTTAAAATAACAGTAGACATAGCAATGTAACTAGCTTTCCCCATACCCCAGAATGCATCCTAGGATTCAGACGCAATTCAGGAGGCAGGGCACTCTCTGAATCAAGAGAACTAGTTAATGAGCAAATCTTTTTTTTTTTCCCCAAGGGAACTGAGGTAACTGCTTCATGGTAAGCAGGGGCATCCAGAAAAAGAGACAAGACAGAGATGCCCTGCTGTTTCGCATTCATGCTTCAAATCTTTATTACTCAAGAGAAAAAAATCCCAAATTAGTACTTTTAATAGCATCAACAATAACAAGCATAGCACACATGAATGGGAGGCAGGTGAAGACAGATTAGGGCCAGGACAAAGCAAGAAACAAACCTGTCATAAAATCACCACAAAAAAACACCTAGAAACTCACCCTTCCCTAAATCTGAATGGATGGGGACAAAGCAGTCAAAGGCTAAGATCAAATGAGCAGCATGCACACCTCAAACTCACTTACATGCGCGCGCTCTGTCTCTCTCTCTCTCTCTCTCTCACACACACACACACACACACACACACACAATCCCACAGCCACTTTGGAAACTCCCAATCATTGGATCATTAGCCAAAGCATGTTTGGTTTTCTGGATCTGCAAACATGAACTGGGGAGAGGAATCAAAAGGAAACTCAGCCAGCACAGAAGGAACAAAGGAACAGAGGGTTGGGTGTCAACCATGCTTTGCAGGACACAGAGAAGGTCTAACCTAGAGATCTTTTTCTGACCCAGAGTGAAGCGGATGATTTTGCTTTGAGATGAGTCCTTGGATGATGCACTGTATGATAGGGAAGAAAAAAGTGGAAGAGATGAGTGAGGAGAGAAAAGATACATCAGACACACAAATAATAAGAGTCTTATGACAATGAGAATGTTCCTGGGTTTGTTTTTTTTCCCTCTGCCCATGTTTTTTTTTTTTTCTGGGTCCAACTTCACAGATATCTTTTCAATATGAACACAGTGCAATCAAAATTATTTAAGAACTTTTACGTTATTTTCACCCTTAAATACCAAATATCTATCTTTCCCATTTCCAGCCAACATAGGCTTTATACCTTTCTAAAGTAATGAGATGTTTATGGCATAAAGTATTTATAAAGCATAAAGAAAGATATTTAAGGATTACTTTATACATTTCTGAAACACTGAGACGTTTCTATTTCATAGGTTTGTTCTACTGGGGTGTTTTTCAGGTGAATGCCCTCAAAAACCCATAAAGTTTATTCCAAACAAAGGTGTTTGTAAATTTTGCTGGTCTTAGAAATTTTTATTGAGCTCTTCACATGGCTTTTGTTGCTCTGACACTTAGATGTGTATATGGGTGCTGGGGTTTAGACCGCGTACTTGTGCATGCCAGGCAAGCGCCGTAACTGCCGGGCCACCACTCCAGCCCCTGAAATATTCACTTTTTAATGCTATAGAAATGGACACCTAAAGCATATTGAAAAATTGCTGAATTCTGGTGGCTTTTTTGGACCATAAATTTATATATGAAGAATTTTTGGTTGGGCTTAACAGAAGAAAATTCAAAGTTACATACTGCCTTATGAAACACAGAAATATTTATCTTTCTTATATCCACACACCTTGTACCATGTTCACAAAAGGATCTGAAGTGAGAAATAAAATGTTGGTTTCACTGTTCTTAGAAAATGAAGGATGGAGAAAAAAATAAAGCAATTTTCTAGATTTTACCTAAATAACTATTGAGCACAAATAAGGTAGACACAGAGAGAAATCCAAGTCTTGGAGACTTTCCCAGATGTTAGACTGGTGAGGAACTTCATGGGGCGAAATATGGATCAAGTTCTCATCCACCATGAAATTGTGAGAGAAGCTGAAGTGCAGAGGCAGAGTGATTCTCACAAGGCTGTCACAGAGAAGTTGCTCCAACACCTTCATTCCAGTTTCCCAGATTTCCTTTGCCACCTTCCACAACCCCTTTATTAGCAAACTTCACAGATGGCCGCCAAGTTTTAGTGTTTGCTACCCTAAGACATGCTGCACCTACTACATGGCTTCAAAACAGGGCTTAGGTGTGTTTGTACTAGGTGCAGAATTCTAACAGAAAGCTGAAACAAACCTGCCATCTGGGACTCACATAAACATCTACATGGATGATCAAGGGTCCAGCCATTTCCCCTGGGGCTTTGGTTGTTAAAGACAGAATTGGGGGTTAGAAATACAATGGCACCGAAGCAGAGATGTAATCATACCATTCTTAAATTCATAGCCAGAGTGTTAGTACGGGATCTCATATCTCTAGACCTTGAAAACAAGATTATTCTTGGAAGTAAAAGTAGAAATTATACATATAAAATGGACAAGTCCACCATCTGTAGACATAACCCAACCTGGGTAAGATAAAGGGTATAAACAAGGATATACAGGTAGTATAAAGCCCCAAGCCAAAGTCCCCACCTCTACAGGGTCAAAAAGCCACTATGGCAGGAATTATAGTGTAGCTGGAATTAATCAATGCAAAAACCTGGCTTAAGTAGGTTTTGATCTTCTTCAGATAAGATATTTATTAACAGTAGGACTTTTTTCTTTTTAAATGGGAGATGGGTGCTCTCACTAGAACATCTGGTTCTTTTAAGAAAACAAACACCTACCACGGAAATGGTAGCTTCAGGGTAGCACAGATAGTGACCTAAAACTGTGTGTCTGAACACATGTTCCTTGGAACCCTGTACTGTTCCACATCTCCTCTTACAGGTTTACAATGCATACCTGTTCCTCTCCTAGGCTTCCTCATCTCAATAAATAATACCACCACTTACCTAACTGCTCCAGCCAGAAATCTAGGCTTTACCTGGGCTTACTCTCTTATCCTCACTCCAGAGAATGAATCTGCTTGGAGGCCTCCAGGCTCAAGCTCTGAAATATCCTGCATGGGTTCATCTCCATACCTGCCCCACCAGTTGGGTCCTAGTCACTATTCTCTCCCAGACTGCGAAAACTTCGTAACTGGGGTCTTTCTTTCCATTCTTGCTCCTCTACTATGATATTTTCCAAAGAGAAGCAGTGGAGACTTTTTAAAAACTGTAAATCTAATCAAGTCTGTCTTTGTCTTTCTTTTTCCTTTGTTTTGTTGTTTTTTTGTTTAAAAGAGGGAATTGATTTTATTTATTTTTCCATCTGGCCTTTGCTTTTCCGACACTTAGTTGTGCATGTGGTGCTGGTACTTGAACCCAGGTCCTTGTGCATGCCAGGCAAGCACTCCAACCACTGAGCCACTGCTCCAGCCACCAATCAAGTCTTTTTGATACTTAAGACAGCTACTCCCTGCCATGCCATTCTGTCAAAACTTTAGACCCACATTAGTGAGCACTCTGTGACCTGCCATCAGTGCCACAGCAAGGCACAACTGTCTCCCATGGACATGCTAGAAGCTCTCTTTGCTTACAGGTTACTTTTTAACCCCCTTTCTACTCCCTCTTTAATATGCCAAGCTGAGTCCTATCACTGGGTACTCAACACCAGCTGCTCCCTCTGCTGCATCTCCAAAAATGGGTGTTGCACAGTTAGTTTCTTTTATCTCTCTCCACTTAGGTGCCATGTTCTCAGAGAGATCTTCTGTCAACATAATCTAAATGAGTGAACCAGCATCTCTGAATCCCATCATCTTATTATAAAACTCACCACTATCTGGCATTTTCCTCTGCTAATTTGCCTGTCAGCCTCCTCCAGCAGCATGCAGAGAGCAGGAACCTTGCCAATCTCATTAATCCTGTGCCTAGAACCAGTGCTGGGCACATAGAAGCCTTTGAACTAACTAGATAAAAGAATGCACGTTGGCAGCTTCGAGGATCTGAGCAGACTAGCAATGACAGTTATAACAACTTAATCCAGGTTATCTCCCAATTTCTCCCCTTCACAGAATCTTTTCCCCCTAGTACAACTCAAATGAATACCCCAGAGATTAAATACTCTGCAGAATTCAGTCTGGGAAATGATGTCCTGATCATTCAAGTCATCCAGGGAAAGAAGGGCTCTCATACAGGCAGGTCTCCTGGGAAAGTGGGCAGTGCCTGGCGGCATGGCTGTCTATTCCTCATTCCTAATCCAGGCATCTCTCTTGTCCCATGAATTTCCATAATGGATATAATCAGACCATTATTTAGGGGACCTGATTTACATTACACCCATCACTGCTGGTTCGAACAGCTTCACAAGTGGGAAGTCAATCTTCTTATGGGAAAAAAAGCTGCAACTATCCAGAAGGCAGCTGCCAGACTTGAGCAGCTTTGGGTTTGGCCCAACTACCATAGATGGAAAAAGGTATCAAGGTGTGTGAGATGCCTTGTGACTATCAATGCTGGACTGTGGGGTACTGGAAAGAAAAGGCATTGCTTTTTAGCACACATTAGATAAAATCAAGCAATCAATTTGATCAGTGACACTAAAGAATGATGGTTTAAAAGAAAATAATTATTATGAACTGTTCTGCAGAACTTTATCATAAGCCCAAAGCTTTCTAGTTCCTATTCCTCTCCTTTAATTCTGTCTTTAAAACAAATGATTTGCTGGGTGTGGGGTGCACACTTGTAATCCCAGCTACTGGGGAGGCCAAGGCAGGAGGATCTAAAGTTCAAGACTAGCCTCAGCAACTTGACAAGACTAACTCAAATAAAAAAAAAAATGGCTGGGGATGAAGTTGTGTGTAAAGTGTCCTTGGGTTCAATCTATAGTATCAGGATGATGAAGTGATTTGCATGGTAATCTTTTGTAGAGTTGTTTAGGAACAACTCCGTTGTAGTAGAGGAGATGGTAACTACAGAGGCATTCTGCCTGTGCATTGCTCTGTGATGAGTTCAACTGGCAAGCATCAATCCCTCTGGAAAAGTCAGCAAAATCCAGGTCCTAATCCTGCAAAGTAGAGGTCACTCCTGTGCAGTGGGATTTTCCCTAAATTCAAAATAACACAGCTCCCACGGTATAAATTCAAGAAAACTCAGTCACATTCATGGCAGTCACATGCTCTCATTGGCAAAGGCTGTCCCACTTAGGGACAGTGACTGACTCCTCCCCAGCTAACACTTGCCACCTTCTTTCAGCACTCATCCTCAATCTCTGTTCTGGAAAAGTAGAGGCACCTGTTAGAACAGAACTTTTACCTCCACAAAGTAAATTGACTTAGCTGTCCCACTCTAGAATCCTTGTTCTGCTTTGCCCAGTCATCCTCCTTTTAAATACATGGCTCTGTTTCTCTTGTCTGTTGAATAAATCACTCTAACTCTGAGCACTTGTCTTATAGGCCAACACCCCAAAGGAGTTTGAAGTCTATTTTAGGAGCTGTTTATAACATACAAGCATGTGTGTAATAGGCCTGACTTACAGCAGGAGCAGCTAATTAGCTCTGGCTGCTGGTGATGCCGACCGATAAAAGCACACATTATGCCAGGCACAGGAGGAGGCCCCATCGCATCCATTTCCAAGGTCATGTGAATTCCTTACTAACTACCAGTAGCACTTAGCACTGAAGAAGCTTGAATGAAAACCATAGATGATGTCAGTTATAATTTGGTTGGTGTATGGAACACCTGAAAAACAGACATTTCGGCAGGCGAGGAAGGAGCCCCCACCTGGACTGCATTTCGGCTTGTGCTTTTGACTGCTGATGTGACCCTGGCTGGTGAGGCTGGCACGGGGCTTGTGGAGTGGCTGGGACCTGTTGCTGAGGAGTGCCAGCCTGGCACTGGGAAGGGGGCCCAGCCACCTGAGACCCGGCAGGCGGCAGAGGGGAGGAAAGGTGCTGCTTCTGGGGCTGCTGCTGCTGTTGCTTGTAGCGAGAGAGGCTGAAGAATAGGCCTAGAATGGCCTTGAGGTTCCCATTCCTGATTTCTGCAAGACAATAAAGAAACTCTTGTCAGCAGTAGGCCCTTTCTCTTTCCATTCAATGGGCTGCTTCAGCCCTCACAAGAGTTTAATTCCTTGAGGATATGACAGACTTCCTGAACACTTAATTGGGATCACAGTCAATTAAATTCAGGCTAAAACCACAAAGAAATTAGTTTATTCTCCCCTCTGGGATTAGAGTGGATACACCAGGCAAGTCACAACTGGATGTCTGGCAAGTGCCAAGAGGAAATTCTCAGTAAGGACACCACTGAGCAGCAGGCGTCCCCAGCAAGACCATGCTTGTTCTGCAGGCAAAGCGGCTGATCCTGGACAGAGGCGCTCTCTAGCACTCCGAGAGAGCACTAGTCTCTGCTCTGCCAAGTCCATGTTCCAAGCCTCCAGCCACACCAAGTGTGCCAAGTGGCCGCCATCCCACTTCAAATCCTTGCTCTACTTTACCCAGTCACCCTCCTTTCACACACATGGCTCTGCCTCTCTCGTCCATTGCATCAATAACTGTAATTTGGAATGGGTGCAGGGACAGACTATAAGGACTTGCTTCTGTGAGGGACTCATGCAAAATATCATATTAAAAAAATTAGAACAGAGTGGGAAGCATATCTGTTACTCCAGATGATAATTTCTAGCTGCTAAGATGCCTGGGCCTCAAGGCATGCATAAAGAGTTGTGGAGAAGGATAAAGCATTTATTCATTGGCAGAGGTTATGGATCGCAAGGGGTTCTCCGGGAGTGATCCCTCCTTTCGTGCAGTATTATAACACCAGATGGACAGAGTCTAAACTGACCATGAGGGGCAAAGCACCAGGGCCACCCAGAAGGAGGGACAGGAGGAAGAAACTTAGAAGGGAATAAATCCAGACATCTCTGGTTTGCTGCAGTCCTGGGCTGGATTTCTTATACCAAAAGGATAAGGGGAATGGATGTAGGGACCAAGGAAGCTCTAGCCTTGCTAGAGGGGTGGGTAGTGCATGTTCCCAGCTCGGCCCTGTGTTGGGGAAAGGCTACTTATGAAGAAACAAGCCCTTCCTCCAGGGCCACAGGAGGAATGGAGTCCCTTCAGAACAAGTCCTGTCCCCTGCACAGGAGGAAGAGCAGCCTACCATGTCCTTGGTCCTGATGTGATCTGCTGTTAGGCCAGAACTAACTACTTCCTGCTGGGGCATTCCTTTCTCCAGGCACTGAAGAAACTAATAATACACACCTGTGGAATCCAGCCTTCATACAGTACTTTAGGAGCTTGCAGGTTCAGAGTTTCAATCTGTACTCCACCACTCTCTTGCTGGGCAACCCTGGGCAAGTCACTTAATCTCTCTGGACCTCAGGAAAAACGGCTATACCAACACTGCCTGGACCATCACACAAGATTGTTTTGCATATCAAATGAGAACATACATGTGAAAGTGCACCATGCACAGTGAAATCCTTCTCTGCTCTTGGGTATTAAATGCAAACCACAGCCTCAGAATCCTGAAAAAGATTGTCATACAGGGTTCATCTTGAAAAATGATGGCTTTTCCAATGGTGACTTTGCAATTTATTGTGCAAGCCATGATATTTTTGAGAATGAAGTGGGTGGTGGCAGGTGGGTGGGGGGTCTCTTAATTATGCCAGGGCTGACCTAGAACCACGCAGTACAATGCAGGCAGCAGAATGCAAAGAGGTGGGAGCACCCCCTGGCTTCTTTGGGCAGTCCAGTTTTAGCCCTTCAGCAGCTTTCTTCTCCATCATAAGGAAACCAAAGGAGTAGCATACACCGTGGTATTGTTTCCAAACGTTTTTGCCTGCATATGCACACCACAACCCTGAGGCTTAGATGGGACCATTCAGATGGCTACTTATCCTACTCATGGGCAAATGAAGACCCACACAACATAGTGACACACCTATGGCCACACAGGTGGACAGTGACAGAAGCGAGGGGCAGAATCAAGATAACTTAACCCAGTGCTGGCCTGCAGTTTAGTACTTAGGAAGAAACTTGGGGAAACAAACAATTTCCCCTCAAAACTGAATTTGCTGGAGGGAAAACATGGTGCTAAGCACGGGGACAGAGGCAATCTGTGCTGCCTTTTACAATTATCAGGTTTATAACCAGCACTGTTACTCACAGGTACATACCAGGCTCTTCCCATGCACAATCTCCTTTAATCCTAACCACCTGACAAGTGAGAAGAGTTATCCCTCTTTTGTTTATGGGAAAGAAGAAGTTCAGAAAGATTTTATGACCTTTCCAAGGTAATAAATTCTAGAGCTGGGGGGCTTGAATCTAGTTTTTTCAGCTCAAAGTCTGGTTTCCTACCACCGTCGAACTTGGCTTACGTGTACACTCATCATGTGTGATGAATTTAAAAGTAGACCAGATAATGTTCTATTTACTAAGCTAGTTGGTGGGAATAAAAATATTCTTTGTCTGGTGTATCAAACATTCCATAACACATTTTTTGAAACTAAGTAAGAAGAACAAAGAGGAGAGGAACTTAACAATTCAGCATATCCAGGGGCTCAGGGCTGCCTACTGTGAAAAGTCAGTGCATCCATGTCAGCATCCCCATAACCTGCCATACAATCCCCCTGAAGAAGATGGGGCCAGTCCTGTCATGGGCTCTAGCTACTGTGGTCATCAAAGCATTCACTGCTTATAACTATTGTACCATTGCACCCTAAAGCATTTTTAACTGTTAAAGAACATAATGTTCCTGCAATAAATCCTCTTTTTCTTAGGGGGGTTGTGCTGTTATCATAAAGAGCAGTGATTTTTGGAGCCAAAAACACCTGGGGTTGAATCTCTATAGTTCATCATTTAGACTTAAATTTGTTGCAAGATTCAACCTCTCTGTGCCTCGGTTTTCCTCTCCTGTAAAATGGGCATACATTCCATTGACTTTCCCATGAGGGAGTAAGGAGATTTAGTGAAGAGTAAAGTAGGAAAAATGAGTGCAAAGCACTTGGGACACTGACTAACTCTGTAATTCATATTCCGGCTCAGAAAATATGGCCCTTCTACCTGCACTATCCCCAGAAACCCACTCAGGGTTCTCTACCCAAAGAAAGCCCAGGAAAGGAGTTTGCTCCCCCTTTCCCCTATAGGCCAATCACTGCTGTCCAGAAGGAAATCAATTACGAATAACTTCATATTAGAGAAAACTCAATGGTGAATTTTCTTCTGATGTTTAAAACAGTTTTATTAAGGTATTATATAATTTGTATCCATAAAATTATATGTACAATTCAATGATTTTTTAGTAAATTTAATAAATTTTAGTTCTAGAATATTTTTATCATCCAGAAAGATTCCTCATGCTCCACTGCAATTGATTTCTAAGTCCACTCCCAGGCAACCTCTAATTGGCTATTTCTAAAAATTGGCCTTTTTTGGAAATTTTGAGCAAATGGCATCATCCAAGATGCATTTTTTTTTTTTTGCATCTGGCTTCTTTTATCATGTTTTAAAGGTTCAACTATGTTAGAGCATTTATCAGTTTCTCCATACTCCTGAGCAGCCTCTCCTCATGTGGGTATACTATATTTCGTTTACGTATTCCACAGATGATACATTTAGATTGTATTTTTTTTTCAGGTCATAAAAACTCAAGAGTGGTGAATGCTCTGGAAGCCACGTTGTCTATACACGGGTGGTCTACAACAGACAGTACCCAAAATAGCTAGAACTGTGTTCCTTCCACTTTTTCAAATGGTATTTGTCCATGTTCCATGAGGCCTGGTGAGCCAGCTCATCGAGGAAGCCTAAAAACAAAATCTGAGAGCCCACAAGAATGTTTCCCTTGTGGCCCTTCCCAAGGATGGGGAAAAGGATTATTATTTGTGTTTGATCAACACTCCTCACCTTCTAGACTTTTAGAGAAGGAAAAAACACAGACCTAAGTGCTTTGGATAGAAGTGGCTTATTCAAGGAGATGCCAGCTAACTAAATCCTGGAACACTTCTTCTCTTCCCATGGCCACCCTCATGCAAATTGAAGGACAAACCATACAGGTCAGAGTCCCATTCCATTAGTATGCAGCACTGCCCAGATGCCTACATTCTTTGGTTTCTGACTGATCTTTCTCCCCATTGGCTGGTTCCAAGCTGCATAGATGCTATATGTAACATCAGGCATGATGGGCAAATGAAACTGAGGAATTATTTATTGTCTTTCAACTTTTTTTTCTTTTGGTAGCAGGGATTAAACCCAGAGGTGCTTAACCACTGAGCCCATCCCCAGACCCTTTATTTTTTATTTTGAGACAGGGTCTCACTAAGTTCCTTAGGACCTTGCTAAGTTGCTGAGGCTGACTTTGAACTTGCAATCCTGCCTCAGTCCCTTGAGCCACTGAGATTACAGGCATGTGCCACTGTATCCAGATTTTTCAACATTTTTTAAAAGGAACCTCAGGCCTGGTTTCCAAAACCACAAGCAATGAAATAATCCAATACAAAAGAAACCTGCTCTAGGGGGTAGAAGGGCTTGAAGCTAAAAGGGGGGCTGCTTCAGAGTTGGAGGATTCCTATTCAACTCCCTTCTGCTACAACTGTGGCATGCTCACCCTGTGGACTGGGGACTGCATTCTGTGGTCTGTTCCTGAAGATGGGCTGGCTACATAAAAGATATAGGTAACCTCCCTTACATCCTTCCATGTCCTGATCACAAGTCTGCCAACTGTGCTCTTCACAGGGTAGGAGATTTGAGGGTGGAAGAAGCACATCTTCAAGGCCCCTTGGGCAAAGGGACAGGAACAGTCCACTGATTGCCCACACAGGTGATGTAGGCAGGAGAAATTGAAACATTCCACCTGCTGCCTTTACCCTACAGGTCCAAAGAGAGCTGCTGCTGTCTGGCTCAGGATGAAAGGAGAAGCAAGCTTCTCCCTACATCTTTGGCCATCAGGAGAGAACTGATCAAGTCATGACTGATTTCCCATCAAAAGCACATGCTCCTTCCCACAGTCATCTTGATGGATCTCCCTGCCTCCATTTTTCCAATTTGCTAGGTTAATAAAGAGCTAGCCCTTTGCTTCCATGTCACCTATGTCCCATCTTCTGTCTAGGCTTCCTTTCACCTCCCTCTTCTGCCTGGTGAATGCCCATTCATCCCAGAAAACCCAGGGAAACAACCCCACCTCTCTGAAGCCCCCTTGCGGCCTCTGGTAGAGCTGGTTGTCTTTCCTTGGCCATGAGTGGATCCTGTAGCTTTCACTGGCACAATTCTCAATCAGGATCAGGGCTAGTTTTATACAACTGACTTATCAGTGACCCCAGTACCTAACACTGTGCCTGGCATATAAGATGCTGCACTCAAAAGAATATTCCTTCCCCTGGACCTCTGCTTCTCCACTGCAGGAAGATGGGTTAAGGATCAGGTAGTACAAAGCCCAGATGATCTCAAAAAATGGCCAGAGATAAGTAATTCTTCCTCCCAGGGACAGACAGGTGGAAGATGGCTATGATTGATGGAGTTTGTGTCAGGAGGGACTGGGGGTGGATGTTGAACACTGCCTCAGGGCAGATGAGCTCTAAGCCCACAGAACTGTGGAAGGGCTCTAAGCGCACAGAGCAGGGCTTGAGCTTCAAGCTTCAGGAACAGGAGGGGGTGGGAGGCCTAGGTGGGGAAAGCCCACACCAGCAGCACTCCAGGGCTAGGTGGCTGCAGTCTCTGCCCCGAGGCACACGCCGTCTGAGCCAAGGAACAAGATGCTCTGTGGCTCTCTAACAGGCAGGTTTGGGCAGGCCTGTGCTGCAACCTGCAAGGACAGGTGCACACACCCCACTGGTTCTAAAGCAGCTGCAGTCACTGGGAAAGGGTGGAGATGTATGTAAGGGGCTTTCCAACCATCAGTGTGTTTGTTTTTTCATCAGAGGAGGCACCCTAGGGAACTCGATCTTCTTCAAAAGAAAAAAAAAAGCATTAAAACTACATGATTCTTTTATTAAACACTAATGCTTTTCTAATAGATGGGTGCAGGTAGTAGGAGACACAGGTAGTGGTGAGCAGCATGAAACAGCAGGCTCCCAGCAGATTAGGGCACATACAGTGGGCATGCAATTTCCCATGCCCATGTATCTTCATCTCTTTGGGCCTTTGTGTCCTAATCTGCTTGATGGGGATAATACCAATACTGGCCTCATTGGGTTGCAGGGGGGATGAAATAAGACAAATGGTCAGTGACTGAGACATGGCAGGTTCTCATTAAATGGATTCTATCCTAGAATTCAACATGATGTCAAGTGAGATATTTCCTGTACCCAGAAATTGTGAATAAGGTCCTTTTGAAGACAAAAGGCTCTTTTTAAGTTCAAGGAGGTGACAGAAGTTGGAGCCAGTCACCCTTCTCATAAGACACTAGTTCAGAATCAGCCTCAGCACCAAATACCATCATTGCTCCCTATCCCCCTGCCCCACAATGAAATCCATCTAAGATCTAATGACAGAATGCCATTTTAGAGGGTAATGCTTGATGATCATGAAGACAGGAGTATTCCTCCCCTCATCAATGAGCATGGGTGAGTCAGGGGAGCAAAGGCTCCAAAAGAATCACTCAAAGTGGAGGTGCTGGGGCTGGAGTGGTGGCTCAATGGTTACGGTGCTTGCCTTGCATGCACAAGTACGCGGGTTCAAACCCCAGCACCACGTACACAATGAAGTGTGTGAGCAACGAAAGTCCAGGAAAAACTAAATAAAATTGATTCTGTCTTTCTCTCTCTCTCGCTGTCCCTCTCTCTTTAGGAAAAAAAAAAAAAAGTGGAGGTGCTGGCAAGAAAGGGGACCTGGCATTGCGGTCTCCAGTTGCAAATCTGCTTAGTAGACTCAACAGATCTGTCTCTGGGCCACCTAAGTTAGGGGAAAAGAACTTGTGTGCTAGGGAACTGCTGCCAGGTGACAGGAGTCCTGTTCCATGTTTGCTGGAGGAAAATGGTGCCCATACTTTCCTACTGGTTCTACATAAGATACTGGAGGGGTTGTGAGGCCATGGTGAAAGGGCTGAATAAATCTCACCAAAGAGCTGTCAATGGCCTGGAAGCAGCATGGGAATTAGAACCCATCATCAGGGCACTGAGCCTACCACCTGGGACACTGGCCATTTTGGCTACCCAAGAAGAAGACAGTAACTTTGCCATCAGCAGATCATTCCCTCTTCTACTGCCCAAACCCTGCAGGATCAGGCACTGGAACCAGCGAAGAGGAAAGGAAGGAAAGTCAAGCCACCATATCCTGTTCCCCTTCATTTTTCTGGGATCAGGGTGGAAAAGACCTTTGAGTAGAGATGGAAATTTAAAAATGAACAAGACAGAGTAAAAAATATGGACCCAGGGGGTGTGGTGGCACATGCCTGTAATCCCAGCAGCTCAGGAGACAGAGGCAGGAGATTTGTAAGTTCAAAGCCATTCTCATCCGCTTAGCAAGGCCCTCAGCAAGGTCAGCAAGACCTTGTCTCAAAATAAAAATGGGCTGGGAATCTGACTCAGTGGTTAAGTGCCCCTAGGATTAATCCCTAGTGCTCCCCCCAAATACACACACACACACACACACACACACACACACACCAAGGTATTCTAATAACTGAATATGACCAACTAGCTATGGATTCTGGCCAAGATATCATTCAGTGAGTCTTGACTCATCAGGCAAGATGGGGGTTCAATAGAGGACAATTGGGAGCTATTATTGAAATAACATAAAACCACTTCATAGTTACACCCCAAAGTTGATACCTCAACATACTGTACAATATGCTCTTCAGTGCTCAGAGTCCCACAAGATCAGTCCAGCATCAAAAAGGGGAAGAATGTTGTCTCTGCACCATGTGCTTGAGGCCCATGTAACATATTCTTAAACAATGTTCCAGGTAACAAAGAGCTGTCAATACCTGACTTCTTTCACCTGAATATGGCATGTTTAGATTTTATTCATCTGCCATCCCAGGAAACACCATGAACATGAGCTCTGATATCACACTAGTCTGGATTTGAATCCTGCCTCTGCCACTCTCTAGTGACATGTCTCTAGGACTTTACTCATAACCTTAAAGCCAAAGTTTCTTCATCTGTAAACTGAGCATGTTATAAACTCCAGCTTCAGTTGTGAGAACAAGAGTCAATATAGATAAACTCTTAGGAGCACAATTGGTATTGATTCATTCAACAAATACTTATTGCCAAGATTTCTATGCCTTAGTGTACAGAGAAGATGGGAGAGACGAGGGTAACAATTGAGGTAGAAGGTAGGACAATGGGTAGGTCTAAGCGACTGGGGGCTATCCTTAGGCCAGCAGGATAATGCTGGCTTATAGGGTCTTCATCCCCCGAGGGCTTGCTGCTAAACACAATTCTAAAAAGTCCTTGGGGTGTTCTACTTAGGGGATATAGGCCTGAACCTGGGGTCCAATCTCAGAAACTAGGAGGAACATGTCCTGCCACCTACTGGTCAGCACAAGAACTCTCTGCCTAGAGGAAATAGTGCTCTCTGAATGGGAATTTGCATCTCCCTACCACCACCACACACACCCAACAATGAGTATTCCACATGGAAGACAGCCTACACCCTAAGGCAGGTGAATCGTCCAAGGATCCTCCTATAAGAGCTGGGATTAGGACTGACCACACTACAGCTGCTTCTCAGACTTCTGGAAGCAGCGTGACCATGCCTGCCTGGGGACAAGTCCAACACAACAGAGTTCCCAAAGAAATTCCAACAGTCCCACTTGAGACATGTTATACCCAGAATTCATTAACATTGGCCATTTATGCCACCACCACCCCCAATACTGGAAGAGACTACAGCTCAGGAACACAGCCAGAAAAAACAAACTTTTACCAAGTAGTGCAGTGAAGGCAAGGAATGGACCCCATTCAGAATCCATCCCATTTGCAAACTTACCTGCTCCATTTGAGTGCTCCTGTCTGCCCCGCCCTGTCCCCATCACATGCCTCTTTTCAAAAGGCACCCTTGCTAGGAAAAGCTATACCATCTGAGATGCTTTACCTGTTCTGGGAAAGCTGGAGGCAGGTGCAGTCTACTAAGTTGGGGAGGACACAGGCCTATGGTAGAGTCTGAGCTGGCAGCTGCTTGTGTTTACAAATAGGAGAGTGAATGTTTCCAGGTTAGGTGTTGCCTGAGGAAACTGAGGATTCCTACCAGCCAGTTCCAGAACTATACCTAATTTAACAGCAAGACACTAGCAAATGTTAATATGCTAATTAGCCACCACATTTAAGTTAATTAAATACTAATCAGGATGTAGAAATATAGTACTGCATTAATAAATCTCATGCTTTTTTTTTTGAGCAAGGACAAGTGCTGCTTCTGTAATAAAAAAGATAAGGCTTAAGCATTTTGCCCCTGGGAGCTGTACCGTTTAGCATATTCTGTGGTTAAGTGTTCTCTCTCCCACAGATAAGGCCTGCGTTGATAATTAACTGAACCACTGGACAGGTGAATCAAATCATCATTGTTTAAGCAAGTCCTTCTCCAACAGGAGCAGCTCGCTCTTCACCACCCCTCAGTGGCTTGCAGACGGGGCTGATATGGCTACAGATGTGGCTGCATTCTTAAGAGTGAGTGAATTGTCAGGTTGTCAAAAGGTTGGCATCCTCAAGTCTAGGCAAGCAAGGAGCTGCCAGAGAGGAAACAAAACCAGAAGAACCCACCAGAATCCCTTCACTGTAGGAATATCACCGGCAAGTAGCAAGCGGGTGGGCAGCCGCAGGACGAGCCCTCTCACTCACCTTCTGCAGACAGCCCCTGGATGTTTATTCCCTTAGCTGCCAGGAAATTCAAGCAGGCATCTATGTTTTCAATCTGGGAGGGGGGAAAGAAAACAACAATTTATATTTAATAGTCAGCCTTCTCCAGAGCCATTTCTCATTAGGAACCAAGAGCAAATGGAATGCTGTAAAAATGGCTGATGGATGGATGGATGGATAGATGGATGGATGGATGGATGCAGCACAGGACTCTTCTTTGTCTGTACTTGCACAGGGAAAGATTACCTAATATCCCAACCATACGGTGCCAAAATCCGAGGCCTTGGATTACTCACAGCTGCCAAAAATAACCAGGGTGGAATGAGAGCTCTCAATGTCTCAATCTTGATCAATGTCACCAATGCAATCCTGAAAATTTGAACAGCTGCCAGAAAAAATGGAGATGGGGACGAGGTTAGTGTACCCACCCATCTCCCAGCAGCTGGGAGAAATTTCCAGCCACCGAAGCAGCAGGCAGTCAGATGTACAAACGGTGAATGGGAGTTTTGGCAGGAATCTGGGTGGTGTTTACTCATAAAATTCTCAGGATGGCAGGCGTTGCAGATGACCAGAGAGGGTTGTGACCTCCCAAACCTATCTGTTCTTTGTGTTTTCTGTGGCAAGAAAAGACCCACCAGCCGGGGTCTGGGAGGCCTCCCAGCTTTTCGGGAACTGAAGCCACAGCCAAGGGTGAGCAGATAGCAAGCCTTCACAAGAGAACAATTAGGTCATCCCCAAAGGTTTGATCTGACTTCAGTTGTCAGGGAAAATTACTTTTAAAGGAAAATGTTCTGGCTTGATTAATGTCACTGATGACCATAATAAAAGAAACTGCTTTTGACCTACACAGAGATCTTTGAATTTCACACAATTTGCATCTCACTATGAGGACTCCACTCTCCCCCACAACTACTCCATCACACACGCCTTCCCAGGCGCCATCTACATTCTTATGCACTCAAACGAGTATGTAACCCCTGGAGTTTATTTTGAGCTAATAAATGATTGTCTTTCACAGGGTACTTGTCTCCATCCTGCCTCCCCTTTTCTCAAGCAAATTCTTGATGCTCATTATGGACACAGAAAGTATAAAGCATCTGCATTTTAAGACCTCCAATTTGAGTGCAGTCTGGGTCCAAGAGTCTCCCTGAAGTTCACATCCACTCTCGCACTGACATCGGCATTTTCTTTCTCTACCTCAGTCTTCATGTCTTATAAATCTGTTACGCTAGGCTATGGGACACCTCAATAAAACTGTGCTTCTCCTATAAGAATCCACTCAATCCTGAGGATGAATTACTGCATCCTGCATCTTTGGGGTTTTCATTTCTTTCCCAACATCTGGCACTCCACTGAAGTGTCTTCATCTGACAGATGTTATCTCATTTCTAGAAAAAGGGGCAAATGTGTGAAGAGCAAGACCCTGACCCATCCTGGCAGATGGCACACCTGGCAGGAGAAGGCTAAAGGAGCCAAAAGGCTTCTGACACGTTCCCACAAGTGATCTTGAGGAATCTCAGATGACCCTACAAGTTGATAAGAACAGGGCCGATTTGTGAACAACTTGGTCTTAAAACACCTGGCAGGAGAGTATGACCAAAACAGTCATATGTGGATTTTTAAAATGAAAGACAACATTTGTTTTATTTTGTTTATTTTTGTTTTGCTTTGTGTTTAGTGAGAGAGCAAGTCAGTCAACCTCATTTATTTTTTCATCTGGTTTTTATTTTTCTGACACTTAATTGTGTATGTGGTGCTGGGGTTCAAACCCGGTCCTCATGCATGCCAGGCAAGCACTCTACCATTGAGCCACCTCTCCAGCCCCCAATGGTTTTTATTTTTAATGTAACTTAAGATGTACATTTGTGCAAGTCCTACCAAATGTAACTAAAGCTGGAAGCTATAAAGGAAGCAGAGTGCCTAATAGAAGATCAGAAAGGACTCTAAAGTCACAAGTTTATCCTGAGTCAATTTGAGCCTGCCCCACAGACCTACAAATCTTCCTACTTCCTACATAGATAAACTTGATCTGCTTTTCCCTGGTATGATTATGAGCTACTGTTTTCACAGTTTTCAGAGACTGGCTGAAATATTAATAGCTTTTGTGCTAATTGTTTACCAATAAAAGTAACACTTTGCTGTTTTTATTGTTGTCCCAGCATGGTCTCTGCCTTATGTATGCCTTGTCCAGTCACCTACCAGTGGTCACCATGGACCTCTGGACTGCCCTCATGCTGAATAGCCTTAAATGTCCATGCCCCACCTGATAGAGAATAAGGACTTTGGTTTGCTTCCCCCAGCTTTGCCCTCTCTCAGCAGGACACAGCTTGGAGTTGTCCTCACCCATTTTTCCATAGAAATGGAATGGAGAAACTGACAGTGGGGAAATGTAACAGTAGTCTACTTCGTGCTTTCAATATAGCTCTTGCTGCTCTGCCACTGTGACTTATTTTTAAAATGGACATTTTTTTTTCTCTTCTTCTCTCCCTCCCACTCCCTAATCTCAAGGAAATAAGATTACCTTTCTGCCCTATCCTAGGCAAAGTTATCTGTTGATGAGCACACTCCAACCACAGGAACAAAGCAATTCAAATTTAGGGATGGAACCAAAAGATCTCAGAAACGACTATCTCCCAAATTAACAAGTGAACTACAATTCCTGAGAGAGAACGTGAGAATGGATGGAATGTAGCCTTTGAATGACCTCTGGGACAGGAGTCCACTGGGTTTCTCCTTTGCTAGCAAAGCAATAAAACTTCTTTTTCCTTTTTTCTCAAGGAAGGAAGGAAGGAAAGAAGAAAGGAATGCAATTTTTTTTTGCAAATGAAGCAAATGCTGATGCTATATGTTTTGTTTACCACCATGCAAAAAAATCATCCCTTACACAGGTGGAGGAATATGATACTGCTTTCAATCTCTCTTCTTCTGTCCAGTCCCAGAACGACTGACAGTGAGGACCAAGTACTATCATCTTGGAGGGAGAAAGGAAGAGAATGGCTGCCAGTGCCCTGTAGATGGTGTTCTGGAGCAAAATGCTTCCATTTGTAGGTGTAATAAAAATTATATCTCTAAATACTATTTTATCTTATTACAAAACCCTACTTTTAAGAGAAAATGTTAGCTATAAGGGAAAATGTTAACTCTCATTCCTCATCTCCACTGTTGTAAACAGTGGTGATGTGCCAAAACAATCAAGGGGGTTTGTTCCCCACCCCCTCACCCCAAAGAGATACTGAATCATGATAAAATTATGAAATTCCTCTTCTGTTCTTTGTCTCTTCATATAGTCCTATACTACTTCTTTAATATCTTGCACATACCTGATGAATCAGGTTTAACAACTATGTTATGTTCCTGAGAAAAGAGAAAAAGAAAAAATTGACCATCCCTGAATCTCTATTAATGCAAAAATTATAAGATGTAATGCTTTACAATCTAATACTTTTTTTAGAGTTATAATGGGAAGGGGAAGGGAGGGATAAGGGAGGGTAATTGGGGGGGCACTCCTGGGGATAATTGCAATATCCAGAATATATACACATTTTATACACATTTTATATTATTTTGTTAAAATCTTGTAAGGTTGCTCAAAAATAAAATAAAAAAATAAAATAAAATTAAAAAAAAAAATGGTATGCTTGAAACCAGGTGCAGTGGTGCACAACTGTAATCCCAGTGGTCAGGAGTCTGAGGCAGGAGGATCACAAGTTCAAAGTCAGCTTCAGCAACTTAGCAAGGCCCTAAGCAACTAAGCAAGACCCTGTCTCAAAATTAAAAATGGGCTGGGTATGTGGCTCAGTGCATCCCTACGTTCAATTCCTGGTAGTGGATTATAGTTTTTCAGCAATGATGTAGCAGTGTGGCACCAAAGGAAAAAAAGACATCCACCAGCACTTTCAAGAAAAGCACTGCTCAAGCAAATAGAACTTTCCTTCCAAGGAACAGAACATATGTTTACTTGGCATGTTTCTGGAGCATTCAATACACATAGATAGCATCATTTAATGTACAGGCCGTATCCTCCTCCATCCTAGCCTTGATCCATTTCTATTCGGCCATCTACCGGGACTTACCTGGAATATTTATTCTTCTGTTGCTGATTTTTTAAATCAGCTATATTATCCTTTCATGGAATTTCATAATTTAGATCAGCATTTCTCCACTGGAGGGGGAGAAACAGAGGAGTGGGAGGGTCTGGCTTTGTTGGCAAAATTCTGGGCTGTCACAGTGAAGGGGCAGAGGTGGTACTCAGGCATGTAGTGAGTAGCATCCAAGGGTAATGCTAACCATCCTACAATGACAGGACAGCCCTCCATAACAACAAACCATCCAATCCAAAATGTTCAAGGCACTGAGGTTGAGAAACCCTGAGTTACAACCCCTATAATCATTCATTCAATCACCATGCTTGTGCAGAGTCTGCTCTGGGCCAGGTACTCACTCTGTTCTGTCGATGGTGTTGATTTTAGCAAGTATTACACGATGGATAAAGTAAAGAAAGGAGGTAAGATTTTTGACCAAAATCACACAGATTAATGATGGAGTTGGGGCTGGAACCCAGGAGGTCCTCTTCCCTGTCACTGGAGCCTGTATTTACATAATCCTTATCTTCAGGGTTCACAGGGACATTCAACATGACCAACTTGATTCCTATCCAGTTCACGGAAAATCAGAACATATAAATAGGGGAAGAATTAGGACCCTCCTTGATAGGCGAACAGAGGCCAAAGTCACCAAGAACACATCTTTCAAAAGGGAGAAGGCAGATGAAAGCCAGGGAGCAATGTGCCTGTGGAACTACATTCCCAGAAAATGTTAAACCAAAAATAAGAATTTGATCATCCTTTAAAGGATCATTCATAAGCCTATCAAGCATCTTGGATTTTTTTTTTCTCTCCTCTACCATGAACTCTGTTCACAGCAGTTCAAAAAACATTCTACAAGTCTCAAATCCACTCTTTAATAATGTTCTGTTAAGGTTAAAAATCACTCCTGATGAGGCAGCAGAGACCCATACTCTTTTCATCTGCTCCCCAGGAGAAGAGCAAGGCTGGGAAGCAGAAAGGGGTCAGATCTGGATTCCAACCTCCTGCTTCATTTGGAAAAAGATCAGAAAGGGAGACACTCTTTGATCCAGGCCCTCTTGTGATTAAAATTCACCTTAAGGGTTTCTTCCAAATACTGTCCAGGTAAACAATCTATCTTCATGTACTGTTCAAACTTCAAACTCTAACCCCACCTCGAGTGGGGAACGGCCCAGGCAGTAGCACCTCAGGACCATTACAGCACAAAGATGTCCTTCTGCCATCTCCACAGAGGCTTCTGGCTCATGTGTGATCCAGACACCCAGCATGAGATGAGGATCCAGTTAAAATGGGAAGACTCCTAACCAGAAAAGTATGTAAATACAGCCAAAGTTGTTCATTAACACATAGTGGCCAATATAAACTACTTTCCAAAATTAGCTGGGAAAAAAAATCTGTGTGAAGTCTGACATTTCAATGTTACTGAAGGGGGTAGGGACTGGGTGAGAAGGCTATTGTAGTTGTTGCCATAGAAATGGGCTCCAGAGCTCTAGGATTGAGTTGTTGGAGTCCACAGCATTAGCTGGGGTGGGAAGCCAGCAGAGGGACCACCATATGGCTTATAGCAGCAGAAAGGTGCTGGATCAAAGAGGTGTCAGGGAAAAGGGACAGATGAAGACCAGGATGACTTCTCCAGAATCCCCCTTCATTTGGTTCCAAACATGGGATCCACCCTATGCAATCCTTTCTCCCAGCATCAGCTGGGACCTCCATCAGAAAGTTGAAGAGTTTCTCAGCAGTCTGTGGATTTCAGGTTTACAGGGAAACTTCCATCAGTTATATATGTTACAGCTTTTATCTTCCATATCCAGAAGTACAACCCCACCCAGACAACTAGAGGGCAAGGAGAATCAAAACAAATGCCAAACAACTGGAGAGAGAATCAGGGGACAGAAGGCAAATGGAAAACTTCACATTGCAATCATGATTAGGGCTGGACTGGGTCTCATGATAAAGTAAAATACTCAAACCTCGGAAGTACTGCTGTGTATCTCCTTGGTAGCTTAGAGACTGATCAAATACCATCTGTTGTGGCAGTTGTCATGGTAGCATTTTTCTCTGAATACCAGCATAGCCAAGTGCAAAGCACATGAAAATGATTAATGCAAACGAAGACCATCTCTACAGGAGCTGCTGAAGCCCAGAGCAAGATGGTGCTCTGGGCATAACAAGTAAACAGAGAGCTGCTTTTCAGGAGTTCGGAGTTTCTCACTGCCCCTTGGAGATCTGCATCCAGGGAGAGGGGCAAACAGCTGTTGCATTAAAATCAGACCTAGCCACAGTCTTTTTTTTTTTCAAATTCATGAAATGACAAAAGCCTAGGCAATACGAGATGCAGACTGGATCCAGGTAAGGCTAAGTGAGAATATGAAAGTTCTGATGATTCTAAAAGTACAGTGCAGCTTCTTCGTGAAGCTCTACCATCTAGAATGACTTGCTTCCAGAAATGTGTGTGAGCCACACACCTGGCATTGCTACTTATCATCAAAAATAATCATCAGGGCCTGGAGGTGTGGCTCGGTGGTTGTAGTGCTTGCCTGTCATGTATGGACCCAAGTTGGAACCCCAGCACCACGTACACAATGAAGTGTCAGAGCAATGAAAATCACATGGAAAACTAAATAAAATCGATTCTCTCTTTCTTTCTCTCTCTTAAAAAAAAGAATCATCATCATTAATTCATTCACTCATTTACCTATGCCTTTGCCCAAATTTACTGAGCACCTGCTGGGTGTTAGGCAATGTGCTGGTACTGGGTATATAATGGTAAATAAAACAGACATAACCCCTGATCTTAAAGAGCCCACAAGTTTAATGTAGGGGAAAAGGCATTAAATAAAAAATGCACAAATAAATACATGGTTACCACAAAAGAGAACAGAGTGCAGGGTAAGTGCATATTGGAAGACTTGTCTAGCCTGGGTAGTAGGAGATATCAGGCAAGAATTTCTCTCTCTTTTTAAAATTAATTAATCAATTATTTATTTTTAAGATGGGAAGTTCTCACTGAATTGCCCAGACTGGACTTGAACTCTTGAACTCTGCCTCCCAAGTAGCTGGACTACAGACACACCACTGAGCTCAACTTGTAAGAATTTCTTAAGGAAGTGAACAGGTGGGGCCATAAACAGGACACTTTGCCTGATGGTTGACCAATGTGACCCCAAGTGCTGGGCTTCAACATGCAATGCATCGAGAGCGTTGCATCAGAAAGAGGAACTCATTTGCTGAAAGTAGTCTCCTGAGGACACATGCGACCAAAATGGCTCCCGACACCTTACTCAGGGGCGTCACCTTGAGGTCGTGATGCCTCTTCGGACTGCCTGATGGGATAGGTTAAATATACCTTCCACCCTCGTGAATGTGAACAGCTCCTGGTCCCCATTGCTGCATATGGAACTGCTACCTGCATGGCCTCTCCACCCCTTGCTGACCTTTCCTTTCATTGGTCCCCATACTCTTTATAACCTCACTCACTTCCTCAATAAACAAGTTCCTGCTGTGACTGGTCTCCCTGATGCATCTGATTGTCCTCCTTAGGGAGGGTAGGAACGGGTGTCAGCCGACCCTTGCCTCTCTTGGCTGCCTTGGTTGGGGTGTGCTTCTCTCTTTCTCCCCTGTGGGTCAGGAGGAACACGAGAGGCTAAAAACCCCAACACCAAGCACCTAGAATAGGGTGTAGCATTGTAGGTATTTGAGAATAAATGTGTGCAGCAACTGTGTGCTGAGACCTAAGGAGTTAGCCAGGCACCAAATGTGGAGAACGATGTGCCTGGGGAACCTGCCACTGGAAGCCTCAATGTGGGATGATATACTACATTCTGGGAACCCAGAGAAAGTCAAGATGGCTGGAGTCACTGGGCAAGGGAGAAGTGAGAGGTTGCCTGACCAAGGGCAGCATGAGGCCACACAGGCCCATGCACCCACAAAGGAGCTGACATGGTCTATGAAAGAAGAAAGAGTACTTCCACTTCTGGGAGAAACCTTGTAGGTATCGCCCCCTGCCCCAATACCACAGGAACAGCAGTGGGGCTGGTCCTTCTAATGTGAAAGTCCAGGGACAGTCTGTTTTGTGTTAGGAATGGATCAAGCAGCAGCCTTGAAGAGGTGCCCCAGTGTGTCTGGGACACAGAGGAGGGGAAAAAAGTGAAGTCAATATCTGTGGTGCTGTGTCCTAGGAATGTCTGTTTCATACCTAAGAGGCCATGACCTTCTGATAACCCTTCCTCATTCCACTTTTTTTTTCTTAATCCTAAAAAATGAAAAAGAAGAGGAAATAAAAAAGAAACAGACAAAGAGAAAAAATTCAACCATAACACCAAACCAAAATGAAAACTATGCTTTGGGGAAATGTCCTCCTAAATGTCTGACTTATCAATGCTGTTTCTTTCCTCGACATTCCTAAAGGACAAGGCCTGAAGTCTGATTCGCCCAGCCTCTTTTTAGATTTTTGTCCATCTGGATCAGTGTGGGGGCCCAGAGTCACATATGTGTACATGGCTCCTGGGCCACAGTGTGGTCCTGGAGAAACACAACCTTCCAGGACAGAGCTTGTGGGGCTAACACTAGACTTCTAGAAGGGGACTTCAGCAATGAGGGAATGTACAGTGGTGCTTCAAATTCTCTTAGGGAAACAGAGCCTCAGGCTCACCCTTCTGTAGGCCACCGGGCTGCTGCTTGCTGGGCTGATGCATAAAGCCGGCCCTCTGGGGCAACAGAGAAAGACTGTAAGGGGTGCTGGCCAGAGCCAGATAGGAGGGATAAGCCCTAGTGTTCTATCACAGGAAGGGGGACTACAGTTACCAATACTGGGTTAATTAACTCAAAATAACTAGGAAAGAAGATTTAGAATGTTCTCATCACAGGGAAATGATGAATGTTTCAGATGAGGGATAAGCCAAGAACCCTGAATGGATCAACACACAATGTGAAAATGTATCAAAACATCACACTGTACCCCATAAAGATGTGCATTATCTGCCAAGAAAATGAAAAACACAATTTACTGGTTTAAAAAAAAAACCTTCATCCAGAGGAACAAGGGCCTCCATGCCCTGTGTCCCTGCCTTGGTCACTCAAGCATAAAGCTTTCACAGAGCCAGTGAGAGGCTGAGAATGTAGGAAACAGCTGCCTGCTGCTCAGCAGTCCCGATGTCAGTTGCTTCTCTTCCAGCTTTGCTGCCTTGCCCAGCTCCTGCCTTTCACATGGTGATGTTATCTACTGTACCATTTATAATATTTATAACTTCAGCTTTCCAACACGTTGTCAAGAATTCCTTATTTAAGAAAATTTTATGCAAGTTTCTCTGCTGTTACAGCAAATGGGCAAGTTCATTTGGACGCCCAAAAAATTCTAAAAGAGGAGAAAAAAATGAAACCAACCATTTAATAAAACTCCTTCAGCACTATGGACATTTTCCCACATTCTTTCCATTTCTTTTATTTTCCTATCACTTTCTGACTTTGAGAGGGGAGATATAGCTAAAGTTGTAGAAGTAAGCCCGCACTTTGTTGGCTCCCATAATAAAACCTTACAGCTGAGCTCTGTTCCCTTTCAAAGACCGTGGCCAGTGGAAAGGGCACTCCACTGAGGATGATGTCATCAGGAAGGCCCAAGGGATTCGATCGGCACACAGTTCCATGCACCATTTTCCTGCCATCATTTCAGAGTAACTCCGTGACTTCCTAGTGTTCCTCAAAGTCAAGGATCCAAGTTGGGAGCTGGACACCAACACAAAAGAAGAGTGATTAAAGCTAAGAAGCAATATTCAGGGGACATAATACAGCCTTTGGGTTACCAGAGGTTGTAAGGTGGGGGAAACAGAGATAATGGTCGAAGGACACATTTAGTTATTAGATGAACAGGTAGTTAGAGCAGGGGGTGATGGGTGTATTAACTAATTTGATTTATAATCATTACACAATGTATATGTGTGCTACAGTTTAGATCTGAAATGTCCCTCAAAGACCCATGTGTTAAAGGCTTAGTCCCCAGCTTGGCACTATTGGGAAGTGGTAGAAACTTTAAGAGGTCATTTGTAGGAAGGTCTTCTGGTCACTGCAGGTGTGCCCTGTCCCTTCCTCTTTCTCTGTCTTTGACTCCTGGCCACTATAAAGTGAAAGGTACTCCACCATGTGCTCTCTGCCAGGATGGGCTGCCTCACCACAGACCCAAAAGCAAAGAGAAAATCAATCATGGATGGAAACTGCCCAAACTGCAAGTCAAAATAAATCTTTTATAAGATTGATTCAGATTAATCTCAGGTATCTGTTATAGTAATGAAATGTTAATTGTATATCAAATCTATTTTTTAAAGAGTTTTATAGTATTTTTCAGAGAACTTTAGCTTTACCCACTGAGGACACAAATGCATACCTAAACTTTAACAAGAAAGACATGATTCCCAGTTCCCCAAACACATGGGGAAGAGGAGGACTCTGGATACTTCCTGGAGAATCTCACCCGGGAAGTAACTGGAATCTGGAAAGCTTATTCATTCCTTAAAAGAGACTAATTGAGCATCTGTTTTCTTTCCAGCCCTGTTCTCAGGACAGAAAACACAGTGGCAGACAAAACAATATGGTCCTATCTCCTCAAAGTTTGACAATGGCTTGCTGTTCTTTTTAAAGGCCCAAATTTTTTAAAAAAATATCTGCATATTTATATGCTTAAACTTGCAGGCCACCACCAAGTTGTCAAGAGGCAGAACATATGTGCAAAATTAAATAAGAAAGCAGATCCTTGATTTCAGGAGGATTTAAGCTCCTACAGTGCAGCAAATCCTCAGTTTTGGAAGGACCACTAAAACATGTAAATTCACTCACAAAACAAGTACATATGAAAGTACTTGTGTAATCTGTAGGGGAAGGCCCAGAGCAAGACATGCTCACTAGCCTGAACAGTAGTTCCCTCATGCCAGCCCGTGCAACTCATGCTTTCTCTGATTTGCTCATAATCAGTCAATCCATGCATTCCAGCCCCAAAATTCCGGAGACAGAAGGATGTGAGTGTAAGACCTGGCCTGGCAGCATCAATAAGCCGGAAGCAGAGCCAAGCAGACATGGTTGGACACTTCCCTCCTCAATTCAGAATCCTGCAAGACCTTGCTCACCCTCTTTGATGATGGCTGGAATGGAGGTGACTGCTCTGTTATCCTCTGCCTGCTTACATCACCCTACAGTTTTAGTGTCTCTCAAAATCCCATTAAAAAACTATCATTCCATTTCTACTCCAATTCCAAATTCTGCTAGCAACTGTGGGTGACTCTTGAATGCAAGGTACAATACTAGTGACTTCCATATACTCCCCAATCTAGTTTTTTTTTTTTTTTTATTTCAAAAGCTCTTTGTAGGGGCTGGAGCGGTGGCTCAGCAGTTACGGTGCTTGCCCGGAATGATCGAGTATGCGAGTTCAAACCCCAGCACCATGTACACAATGAATCCTTGGAGCAGCAAAAGCCACATGAAAACCTAAATAAAAAATTGTTTCTCTCTTTCTCTCTCTCTCACTGTCCCTCTCTCTTAAAAAAAAAAAAAACAACTCTTTGTAGGTATGGCTAAGGAACTGTGTTTGAATTATAGACCACTGGTGATTATCAACATATAATTTAGGGATTTTGCAAATAATAAGTAAACTGTGTCATAACAAGGAACTAGATTCAGCTAATAGTTTCAAAGTCTAAAATGTATGATCAAGGTCAAGAGCACATGACAACCAATCAGGAATTATGAGATTAAAAATAATTAAGAATATTATTCATAATTCAAATAAGTCTCAGCTTGGCTTACTGTGATAGCTAGAATGGCAGAAGCATGGACAAAGTTCACTGAAAGAGGAGAACCAACTAGACAATGAAACTTTCTATTACAGGATATCCTTGCACTTTCCGAGACTACAAGATCACTAGTGCACCTATGAAGAAAGAGTGACAATTTTTAACGTCATCTAAAGCTAACCTGTTACTGTTTCTATCCTTGTCAAGCAATTGTTGAACAAAATAAAATAGCCACCGTCGTAAGTAAAAAATGGTTAAGCACTAGCCATTGCATATGGTTCTATTTATCAACAGGAAAACAGCCCCTCCCCTCCCCTGTGCTCCTTCCCCCTCTCCAAGGGCTCAATTTAAGCTTACAGGAGATCATAAGAATAGAGCACATTACAGCCATTTATAAGCAAAGCAACCAGTAAGTTCTGAAACTCAGAATAAAATCCTGGCAAGTTCTCAAAGAAGTTTCCCAAGACTAGCTATGCACATTATGTAGGAGAAGATAGAGTCGGAAGAAATGCCACTTTAATGGTTAACCCTTAAAGACCCTTTGCTTGGTTTAGGGCTTTTCTGTTCAGTCCCCTTAGGGAACCACAATGGGTCTTGGGTAGGGCTTTAATTCCTAGTTGACTCACCCCTAGAACTCCTAGTAATGGTTGTCCTTGAAGGGAAACCCAAGATGCAAGCCCTTTTCCTCTTGCTTTCATATTCTTTCAGGGGAAGATATCAGAGAGATGAGCTTTTGGTCACAATTTGCCACCCCTTCTAATTTTATGTAACTGCCACCATAACCATATACTGTGAGAAGCCCTCTCATCCATAAAAGTTATTCAATAGGAAAAAGCAATTCACCTCAAAGAGCTGCCATTAATGTTGTCTTTATTAAGAGGAAATTTTAATGGTAGATAGGGAAATTAAGGATTTCAAAGGACCAGAGGTGAAATCTAGGGAACCATGGATTTTTCAGGGCTTTTTGGTCATCTGTGAGCAAAGTACTAATTTCCTTGAGCCTCAGTTCTCCATTCAATAAAATGGGGATAATTATTCCTTTCTTAAAAGCCTTATAGAAGGGTTACAACAAACTAATATTTGTACTCTTTTTTTTTAAGAGAGAGGGACAGTGAGAGAGAGAGCAAGAGAGAGAGAGAGAGAGAGTTAATTTTAATTTTTCATGTGGCTTTCATTGCTCCAACATTTCATTGTGTACATGGTGCTGGGGTTCGAACCTGTGTCCTTGCGCATGCCAGGCAAGCACCATAATGGCTGGGCCATTGAGCCAACACTCCAGCCCCTAATATTTGCACTCTTACAAAACAAGAAGCACTGGGATAAAATTTTTCTGTACAATACAGCACTTCTATTAATTCTCATCAAAAGTAGATACTATTATTATCACTTTCCAGATGGGGAAATGGAGGGAAAGGGTATCTATCTAAGTGCCTTCCTAAATCATAGTTATTAAAAGGTACTGTTGGAATTTGAACATTTCAGGGAAAGTGTGGTAACCGCCAAAGTAATCAAGCCATCTAAGGCAAATCCTTTTTTTTTTTTTTTTTTAAAGAGAGAAGGATAGTGAAAGAGATAGAGAGACAGAGAGAATCAATTTTTATTGAGTTTTTCACATGGCTTTCATTGCTCTGACACTTAGCTGTGTACATGGGTGCTGGGGTTTGAACCCTGTACTTGTGCATGCTAGGCAAGCGCCGCAACCGCCAAGCCTCCGCTCCAGACCCCCGCAAATCCAATTTTTATATCAGAAGGAGAAAGGATACTTCACAGAGGAAGGAGTAACCTCATTGTAAAAGATATTTAATGTTTATAGTATTTTTAAATCTTCAGAAGTAAGAACAGCTTAAGTTACTATAAATACGTATAGGCATTACTTCCAAATTAAAATGTTCCCAAATGAAGGAGATTTTTAAACTACTATATGTCATTGCTTAGGGTTCCTGAGAAAATTTATGATAATTATAAGTCTACAATACTTTGGAGGTAAAAAATCTGAAATGTGTGCAAAGGTAACAAATGAATAAAATAGGCTACAATAGGGAATAGTAGAGACTGAAAATATAGCTCACGCCTACCCAAAGAGGGCAGCTGCTACGAAGTTTTAGCCTCTAAAGAGCCAATCCAGCCAGGCATGGTGGTGCACACCTATAATTCCAGTGGATTGGAGGCTGAGGCAGGAGGATCATAAGAGCAAAGCCAGCCTCAGCAACTTAGCGAGGTTCTAAGCAACTTAGGTAGACCCTGTCTAAAAATAAAAAAATAAAAATGGCTTGGGGATGTGGCTCGGTGGTTAAGCACCTCAATTCCTAGTACTCTTTCCCCACCCCACCCCCTAAAAAAGATCCAACCCAGAGTTGCCAGGATATCAGATTATTTCTAAGGAAAGATGAAAGATCACTTTTTCCATGTATGTGAAGTCTATTGATTTTCATCTACTTGTTGCATATCTTCCCTTGTTTTAGAAGTTCATCTGGGACCTGAACTAGACTTGTCGGTCACCATTCCCTACCCTGTGCTCAACATTCACATACCATAGGCTATGTGTGCCTCAAAGTGAAAACAGCAATTTCTCACTAAGTTCCATTTCGTGGACAAATTTTAAAGACTCTCTCTCCCTCTCTCTCTTTCCCTCCCTCCTTGATGCTAAGCTGAAACACAAGAACTCTTTGAGGACATATGCAAGGAGGTAAATCCAAGCGTGAGGCCCAGATGGCTTTTATATAAAACACAATCTACACAGTTATAAAATCATCTTGCAATTTCTCTTCCTGCTTAGGAAAATCTTTAAGCATTCCCCCTTCCTACCCATCATCCTCCATTTGCCAAGTCCTTTAGCCTCACTAAGTACCCCATTGTCTTAACGCCTCTGACCCAGCATAGGTGTGATGGGAATTTCTTCATTAAATTTCCCACAAGCATTGACCATGTGCCAGGCAATGTGGACAGAAGGACAGATGTGACCCCTATCTTCAAAGAAGTTAATGTCTAGTGGGGATATAAGTGGTTAGGACAATGTGCTAAGGATTATCACCCTGAAATTTCAATGGAGGAAATGAAGGATCACAGAGGTTAAGTGAGCTGGGAGGGGCAGAGAAGGCACTTCAGAATTCCTATGAGAACATGGCCAAGTGCACAAGTAAGGTCCCATCGACTGAACATACAACGTTCTCAAAGAACCTCTACAACATCCTAAAACTTTACAAAAAAAGCAACAGATTGGCTCACTCACTCAAAATATTTTATTAAATAAACCCTTCAGAAATACTGCTCATTTAAAAAAATTTTTAAGAGAGAAGGACAATGTGTAAGAGAGAGAGACAGAGAGAATCAATTTTTATTGAGTTTTTTACATGGCTTTCGTTGCTCTGACACTTAGCTGTATACGTAGGTGCTGGGGTTCAAACCCATGTACTCGAGCATGCTGGGCAAGCACCATAACCACTGAGCCATTGCCCCAGCCCCCATTTAAAAATTTTTAAACAACTTGACAAACAAATAAGTGTTTAAGTGTATGTTTGTACAGCTATATCTCCAAAGAGGCCTTTTTATGAACTCTAAGACAATGTTGGCAAAGTACAGTCCCCAGATCAGCAGCAATAGCATCCCCCGGAACCTGTGAAAATGGGGCCTCTCCAGCTGCTGCCCAGGCCTACGCAGTCAGGAGCTCTGGGGTTAGGATCCAGAACCTGTGTTTCAACCTGCTTTCCAGGTCCTTCTAGTGCACACTAAAGTTTAAAGAGCGTGGCTTAGGAGGCTTTGTCAGACCAAGGACTATTCTTATCAACGAAAATAACCTGCTGCTCCGGTTTTTTTTTTAATGCACTTGCATAAATTAAGTTCAAATATAAAACTGCGAGAAGACACTGAATGAGAATTTCTTGGTTTTGAACTACTCAAATCTCCTCAAAACATTTAAACATATGTAGTATCTTGGATAGATTAAAATTTGGCATGTAACATTGCCTCACTCAGGAAAACCCTGGACAGTGAGACCATTCACCCCTCCCATCCGTTACTTCATCTGAGAAACGTCAACTGAGCACTCCCAACATACCTAACTATACTAGGTGCTGGAGATAGCAAGATTTTTGCTGAACTTCTTTCACTGTACTTCAAAACACACTATACTTCAAAGCTTTGATGGTAGCAAATAGAATATAAAATATAAATCTCTCATAAATTTGCTGAGATGTCATGTTAATTACAAGACAAACCTGCTGGAGTTGAGGAACATAACACCTACCTACTCCTGAGTTTACATTTGTGTTGAAGAGGTCCAGGAGGCCTGGGATTCACTTCCACTGAGACGAAATGGCACGTGGCTCTGCCATGACTGCTCAGTGTCTGAGGGAGCCCACAATACCGACGCAGAGCTGTAGAGGAACTCTATGTCTCTGCCCTCCGTGTGCTTCCCTGTAATGATGTGCTTTGAAAGGGCAGATGTGGAGAGCTGTGTCCTGCAGTGTGCTCACCATGGAGGCTGCATCCGGGAAGCGTACAACCTCAATGGTCTGCAGCCACATGAGCCTCTGCTGTGAATCCCAGATAGTGTCTTTTCTGGCTTAGCAAGAGTGTCTGCTCAAATCTACAGCATACTAGCTTCCTATTGGTACTATAACAAATTACCACAAACTTAGTGGCTTAAAAACATCACATTTATTATCTTATCCTCTAGAGGTCAGAAGTCCTAAATCAATCTCAGTGAGCTAAAATTGAGAAGTCATGGGCCGTGTCCATTCTGGAGGCTCTGGGGCGGAATCTGTTTCCTTGTCTTTACAGCTTCTAGGGGTCTCTTGCATTCATTTCTCATGGCCTCTTCTTCCACTGTCAAAGCCACCAGGTGGCATCTTCCAGTCCCTCTCACCTTCCTGCCTCCCTCTTACCAGGACCCTTGTGATCACACTGGGCCTGCCCTGCTAACCCAGGGTAACTGTCCCATTGTAAAATGCTCAATCACATCTGCACAGTTTCTTTTGTCAAATTGTGTCACGTTGTGTTGTAAAAGAACACATTCACAAATTCTGGGGATTAGGATGCACACCTCCTTGTGGGGATCACTGTTCAGCATACCCCACTGGGTACCTACTTTCTGAGCATGAAGAAAGCTTTGTATACACAAAGGAATAAGGAAGAAATACATGACTTGTAAGCAGGGTGAGGAATGACTGTGAAATATGTGTGTGTCCTGAGCCAGAACAAAGTCAGGCTCTCTACCCCCTGTTATACCTACAACCACTCTAGGGGGCAGCTTCCATTATCCCCTTTTGCAGAGGGAGGAAAGACTGAGGGATTTAGGTCCCTGCCCAGCATCATGCCCTGTGGCTCTGCCAGCTTCCAGAGTCCATGCTCATTCTTCTTCATCCTAAGTCCTTCCCATGATGGAATGTCTCATCCTGAGCCTCTGCTCATACTTAGATAAGAGGCCGGTATCACAAATAACTCTTTTACCTCCATGACATGGTCTTTTTTTACTTCTTCAGTTAATTTCCTTGGATACAGAATAGTACAATGATTTTGGAAACAGAGTCTGGAGCCAGACTTCTAGCATGCAAACCTCAGCTTGCCACTTAATAGTTGTGTGACCTTGGACAAGTTACTCAGCTACTGTCTGCCTCAGTTTCCTCAACTGTAAAATGGGAATAATAATTATATCTATGTTCACAAAGTATATGAGGATAAAATCAGTTAATACAGACAAAATAAATAAACCAGTGCCCAGCACACAGCCTACACTATGGGTACACTACAAGCTCCCAGCACACAGCCTACACTATGGGTACACTACAAGCGTTTGCTATCCATACTGTACATGGCACTGACAGAATCAGAACAGCTCCACAGTGGGAGAGGAAGGAAGAGAGGCTCTTCACGATGATGTGACCCTCAGCTGGTCCCTGGAAAAGTGCATAATGGTGTCAGTCCCTAAGTTTTCTCCATTCTATTTAACAAAATGAGCAAAACATATTCATCATTCCATAGAGCTGTTCGGATAATAAAAGGAGTTAAGACTGCGAAGCACTCAAGAGCGCTTTAGCATCAGTTTGTTCTTAGCATTAATCTCTGGTAATTGAGAGGATGCCTAGATATGCTCACCTTGAGGAACACGAAAGCAATCAAGAATCTAAACACAGCCACAATTCCTGAGAATTATTAGAGTTTTCTATTTTGGTCCTTTGGATAAACTGAAGAAGAAAAGATGTCAGAGAAAGAAAGACATTTCTAGAACAGGGCTAAATAATCTGTTTCTAAAATCCCATAAAGAGCTTGCTAGTTAATACCCAGTCCCCAAATCACTTCAGATAATGAAATCAGAATAAGGGTATATTGGGGCTGGAGTGGTGGCTCATCAGTATCTTGCTTGCCTGGCATGCATGAGGACCCAGGTTCAAACCCTAGCACTTGACACAACTGAGTATCAGAGAAATGAAAACCAGATGAAAAAATAAATAAAGTTTATTCTTTTTTGCCATCTCTTAAAAAAATTAAGACCTGTGCCTTCTTATCTAAGCATCTGTGTGTCTAACTATCATGTATCTAAAAAAATAACAGGAAAAGAATAAAGGTATGTTATAATCCTCCAACTGCAAACACATTCAGGCCAACTCGTGCTTTGGTCTGTCTGTCTGTTCATCTATCCATCTGACATTTTCAAAAAACATGTTTTATATCAATCATCTCAGTGATAGAGGCTCAGGTGGAAGATGTAGTGTTTCCTTCAAAACACTTCAAGAGACAGTTATAAGAGTGTATGTTATGCTAAAGGTAGACATAGGATTTTGCAGATATCTAATTATGTCACCTCCTTGAGGAAACAACTGATCTGGCTGCACTGCTCAGGAAAGGGTAAGTAGGTCACTCCTGGATGGCTGGACAACACCTTTCGAAGTACATAGGCCTTTGAGTCACAGCCTCTTTTGTGTACTGTGAGGTGTCCAGTCTGGTTGGGATACAGAGTCCGAGTGCTGAGGGTCAGGAGAGGACCATACTAGATATTGAAGGATATTCTATTCTGCACTCAAGAGCTCAAGAGCTCAAGAGTATGGACAGGGAAGTTGGGGCCAGTGATAGCTTTGAACAGAGGAGTGACTGAGAGAGAGAGAGAGAGAGAGAGAGAGAGAGAGAGAGAGAAGTGTCACTGCCAGAATGTAGAATGTAGCCAGTGACAGTTGGGCCACCCTAGATGGAAAGCAGCAGATAGATACTCCCTGCTCCTCCTGGCCCTTTAAGTTCTATGTGGCCCCAGGACTTGTCTCCATCCCTTCTTAGTTCTGTAACATATGTGTGCCCTTGGTGCTGTGTAAAAATAGGCCTAGGGGCCAGGGCAGAGGCGACTCAGCTGTCCATGGATCTCACACACTCCCCAGGCATGTGGCCGGTTTTCTGGCAGCTGTTGGGAGGGCTCAAGGTCACTGGGCCTGGAAACCTGATCCCCTCACAGATGGTCTTACCCTGGCCCAGGAGGCTCTGTGGAGAACGAGGCCAGAGGGACCTGGCGCCAGGCTCTCAGAGGCCACCACAAGAGGCTGCCTTTCACTAGGGGCCACCCACCCTGTGGCAGCATTTGAATTCCCACTGACAGGTCAACTCAGGCCCTTCCCAGAAAAATTCGGTCCCTCCCTTCTTGGTAACTCTCAGCTAAGCCTGACTTGCTGCTTCCACAGATGACAAACAAGGACAAGACTGGTGAGATGGGCACTATTTTTAATATGCCCCTTCTCTTTCACAGCAGGAGCTCCAGTTGCTGAAACTGGACAGACTTGGTTGGACTCAAGCACCAAATCTTCCTCCACACAGGTGTATAATCTGGGGACAAAAATACTTTCAAACCCTCAGTCCTCAGGTGCAAATACAGACAACAGCCACATCCAAACCCCAGGCAGCTCAGAGGAGCAACATAACAACTGGTGGACTCCTGGCACAGTCAGGTAGGCAAGGGTGCCCAGTCAATGGAAGTCCCCTCATGGAAGCCCAGCCATAGCTCTGCAAGGTGCTGTTCTTGTCACATGTTCTGGAGAAGAAAGGGAAGTGCTGAGGCCAAGTGGACTATTTGGGGCCACACCACCTGGACAGGACTGAGCCGAGAGTGACTGACCACACTGCTGTGTCATTGGGCCCTTATAAGGGTTTTTCTTTAAGGCCAATTACACCATTCAGAAAGATGTGAATATGTAAACAAACTCAGGCCCCACTATCTAACAAGCCCGGTGAAGAGGTGGTGTGGCATCCTCCAGGGATGTCTGTTTCCGTGAAAACTTAAATAAGAATCAGGTCTGTTGAATGTTACTCTGTGCCCAGCGTATGGGAGCCCTGAATGAAGATCATCTCTTCAAAGTCTTGAAACAGTATCGTAAGGCAGGTACTGCTACTATCCCTGTTATAGGAACTGGTTCCCAGAAACCTGAAAGGGACATGCCCTCGTAACAAGCAGTTACCATCAGAGCCCATGAGTTTCTCTGGGATGCCTGTAGCCTCCAGAATCACAGGGGAAAGGAAGACCTAATCTGACTATGTCTTTTCACAGTTTGTGTTGTGAGACACTGAGTAGGACCAGGGCTGGCACCCATAGCTCAGATGTGAGGACTGGAAGTACCGTGCTCCTTCCTGGGCTCCATCACACTGTCTCCCCAGCTGCTGACCCTGCCCTAAGCTGCCTTCTCCCACTTGCAGCAATTCAGTGCTTATTGCTGTCACAGTCGAGGTAACACATTCAGTTTTGATTTGGAAAAATGGTGGGCTCTGCTCATGGAATAGAAGTTTGCAACCTCCTGGCCTGCCCTTCCTTGTGTCTAAGTGCAGACTCCTACTGCCTTGGGAACTCCAGTGCTGGTATTTTCCACAGAGCTCCTGGAAAGACAGGGGAGAGTAGCTGAACTGGACCGAAGCAGCAGAAGTACTGAACCTGAGCTCTACGGAGCCCCAGAGGGCATGTGGGCTGGCCTCTGGGATCCATGAACTGCTGGGGCTATATCCAAAATTCTGGGGCATGTGCAATCTGGGGAGAAGAGAGTTGATATCTCTTTTCAGATTTTCAAAGGTTCTATGCCACCTAAAGACATGAACCACTAAAACAAATCACATCAGTAGCAGCAGCAGCCAAACTGCCATTTATCAAGTACTCACCATATGCCAGGAGCATGGAGACAATAAGATCACCTGCCTCCAAGGGTAGTCAGGAGGATGAACTAAGGGTATTTGTACAGCACTCAGAATAGCACCTGGCACAAGGTAAACACTCTCAACTTTACTTCTGTTTTACCATTTTAATTATTGTTATCCACTATCGTTTTTATGACTTCATTAGTTCTCACGAAAACTTTATGAGGTATGTTTATTACTGCCACTTCATAGAAGAGGACATCCAAGGCTTCAAGAGGTTAAATGATTAGCTCAAACCCACAGATCGCAGGGAAAGGAACTCAAGCCGGGCCTGGTTGGCTTTCCATCCAGGTGCACCTGGCAGGAAGATAGGATTCGCCAGAGATTTTGTGGAAAGGACAAGCAAATCTCTCTAATTTTTTACCTCCCCTATGAAGGACACAAAACAAAGCTGCTTAAAATATGATAATTAAAAAACAAAACTGCTGCTGGCCATTCCAGGGCTCCACAGTGAGCAGTGTGTCCAGCATCTCAAAGTTCACTGTGTTCAAGGCGAGAAGCAGCTCCACAGTGGCCGCCCAACACCACCTGGCTGAGTTCCAGGCCATGTTTTTGCTTCCAAACTAACACATAACTCTGCTGAACAAACCACTTGAAAGCCAAAAAGATGCCCCTGGGTTGTCATGGCAACGTTACACAGACAAAACATTTTAATCAGCTCTGACGCACACACACAAACTTTTTTAAGGGCCAAGTGGATGGATTTGATAGGGAGAGAGCGTGAGGTGGGGGTGTTATTTCTAAAACTCCATCTCCATGGATTTAGCACTAAAAGCATGGAAGTCAGATTAAAACAGGGTGACAAGACTCCATAAACACAAGCTGAGGCCAGGCTTGCTCCGGGAAAGGGAGACTGTGCTGAGAGTCATGGATGCATATGGAAAAGCATCAGACTAGAGTCCTGGCGACAGCATGGCCGAGCACTTGGGCTTCAGGAGTCAAGAGGACTGAATGTGCTCACGAGCATCAAAGGGCTTGTCAACCTTAAAGAACCATGCAAATTAACATTAGTGCTAACATGATAGATACTAATAACACTTCCAAGTGGACAGCATTTTTATTTTCCAGATAACATGGTTGAACTTCCATACATACAAGTTGATGGCCTCAGAATTTTTCCTTTAGAAAACTTTGCCCTGGGGTCCCCTGGGGATTGCTACCCCAAATGTAGCAATCTGGGGACTGACGAAGAATTGAGAAGTCTTATCCAAGTTCTGAAGACAGACATGCCTGTGGGGTCCTTGTACCCAGGGCTCTTCCATGCCCCATCCATCACCCTAAGCACAACAGAGTGATACTGCTGGGAAGTTGAAAGGGCCTCACCAGATACAGCTCATGGCAATTTGGAAGGATCAATGAAAAAAATGTTCACAAAACTGTCCTCTGCGGGATCCATGCTATCCTCAGGTAAGCAGATTCTACGCAAATGAGTTTCACATCTGCTGTCTCTGCTTGGAATCCTCTTCTGTCTCCAGTGCTGAACCCTCTTGCCTTTCAAGATTCAACCCTTAGAAGTTATTTGTAAACTTTTGTTTGCCCTGTAATAGAAGAGACCCCACTGTGCCATGCACAGGTGTGTGGAAACATTTGCAAAGTTCTATTGTTCTAATTATTCTTTGGTCTCTTGCCCACTCATCTGAATTCCTTGAGGGCACATATTATACCTTGTTACCTGTATGTATTCACCTGTAGCTCAGTGCCTGACATCACTAGGCACTTGGTGACTGCTGGTTAACAGGATGCAGTGCTGTGCCCTGTGTGTTTCGGTGCAGCTGCCCCTGGAATTCTCAAGTCCATATCCCAGTGTCTGCTTTCACTTCCTCATCCTCTGGGAGAAACGCAGGACTCCAAGCAAGGCTTGAGCATGATTAGAGCAGAAATTGGGCTCCTGGGCAGCCCAGTGGGTGAGGAAATGTGCTCTCCCTTCAGTGCTCACTCCTGCTACAAAGCTCAGGCTTCTCCCCATTGATTTATTGATGAAATTAATTAGGCCCTTGAAAACTAGAATAGCACCAATTAGACTCCAGCTCTGAAACAAAGTTGCTTTTCTTTGGTTTCATTATTAAAGGCCTCTGGAGGCTGTTCTATCATTTTTCTCTACTGCCTACCACCTTCTTCTTTCTGGTGCTCGAGATTGAGCCCAGGGATCCTCTACCACTGAGCTATAACCCAATCCTTTTTCATTTTTTTTTTTAAAACAGGGTCTTACTAAGTGACTAAGGATGGCCTCAAACTTGCAGTACCCCTGCCTCACTCTCTCAAGTGTTTGGGATTCTACCTGTTACCTTGGGCAGGGATCAATCAATTCTATGCTGATCATTTTAGGGGAGTTGCCCTCCCAACAGGACACAGTCCCAAAGTTCTCATCTCATTGTGCTTTATCTTTCTTCCACCAAAATGATGCTCTCCTCCAAACAGGCAATATTTAGCAAACAACAGTAACAAATGTTTTATCATTTGATCACACTAAAGCTTTTTTTTATATGAAAGTTGCATACTGCATATTTTATTTAGATTATAAATTATTTAAAAAATCAAACATCCTGGGGAAATGTTTTTAGTATGTTAATATTATCAAGATCTTTTCCCACAAAGCCACAAATAAAAGGGTATGAGATGTCATGGCCCTGCCCATTTCATTACCTGACAAATAAATAATTACACAAACCAGGATTTCTTTTGTAAACCAAGAAAGTCAATTTCATTCCAGGAAAAAAGAGTAAAATAGAAACAAGTTGAAGTCTACCATTAGGTCTCAGATGAGAAACCACACAAGAGTGCCTTCTACTTCTTAGGAAACTTAATCCAAAACTTAGATTTATACAAACAGTTCTCTGTGAAATGCTTCTTTGATAATATGAAGTAAAATTTCTCTAAGTGTCCAACTTTTATGTTCTACCAAGTCGCCTATAAACATAAATTTAGAATTATGTATGTTAAGTGAAAACAAAGTTCAACATCACAGGAAACAGCTTCGCTATGAACACAAATCTTGCAAGATTTTATCAGAGAAGCCTCAGGAACTCACCTAATGGGAGACCTGGTAGGTATTTCTCATGTTGATTCCCACTGACTCGCTGACTCAAGAATGGAGTCCCTGCTCCCCTTGACTCAGTTTAACCGGATTAATATTTTCTTTTGTACTTGTAAAGGAATATATTGTGATCACACTAAAGCTTAACAGGAAGGTTAACCTCCTAGGAATCCAGAAATGGTATACTATGCCATGTTATCAAATTATACTTCCCATGTGTAGAAATGCTTTAACTCTGAACCAGCTCACATGTGCATCCATGCAGGTGCCCTACTAGCTATAGCAACATCCGTGCCTGTCTATGAGCACTTGCTACACGACCCAATGAGTTCTGCCTTGTGCATTTGCCATAGCTTTGTGATGTATGGGAGTGGATGACGGCTCTGCTGTCCTTATCATCATCTCTCTCATTTCCTACAGAAAGGAATGACTATGGTGGAAGTTCTTACATATTCTAGACTCACATCCTGTACACTGAACTATTCTCTGCTAGGTTTACCACAAAATTGTGTCTGCCTTCCCACCCACAAGCTGGAACTAATTATCACTGACAATTATAGGATTTTATATTCCTGTATTCTAAAAAAAAAAATCCCATACACACACACACACACACAAAGAACAATACTAGCATAGCTGAGAGTCATGGACAAACCACAAAACTGCATTGGTGCTATGGCTGTATTTATAAGGTACATGTTTGAATATAGAACTAAATTTGCACCAAAGAATCCAATATGACAATATTTTACAAACTTGAAAGTGGGCATTACCAACAAGCCACTCCTTCATTAGAAGGTACGGAAAACATAAATGTACCAAATAGAATAAACAGTTGGCCACCTTCAAATGTCACCTACATATGCATTGTAACAAATATGCTGGTATCTGTCTTACAGGGAAATAATGCATCTCTTTCATATGAAGCTATCACTGTGTAACATGCTTGCTCTAAAATTAAGTTTTCTATCGTCCAAATTTTCTCAATTATTAATATACTAGACAGCTGCAGTAGCTTTAGCAAAAATAGCAGCCAAGCTTTTCCAAAAGTCCAAGCTATATAAGATGCCTGCCTGGGGATTTTCCTATGTAAGGAATGGCTGATCTCTGGATCAAATAAAAAGAAATAATACCGCCAACAGAACAACAACTAAAAGAGATGCTTGTTTCAGAATATAAACTAGAAAACGACTCCTTGCCCCACCCATGGGGCACCTCTATAATAAAGCTGTTTTATGTGCTTGAAAATGACTAGTTTGAAAAGGTTACCCTACCCAACTCTTTGGGGTAACAATTCAAAAAATTAACCAGCGAACCTAAGGAATGTCAATCACATTGCCATCTCCAGAAATGAAACTTGCAAATCTGTGCCTTCTCTTAGGGGGAGGGGTTGGGTTAGAGAATAAAGTATGCCCTTTACAAATTTCTGGAAGCAAATGAATGTCCAAAAACAAAAATGTTACATTGCCACCTTCACATGTTAAACAGGTATTGGCATCTTCTAAATAGACTCCCACAACAGATATTCTTTGAATAAATATTCATGCTGACAAAGCATTTGGAAATGAGAAACTAAGCACTTAGAGCATCATAATTCAAAGCTTTTTGGACTCAACAATGACCATGGATTTTAATTCAAAGATTACTTGCAGCACAAGAAAAGAGCAAATGCTAAAAGTTAGTTTTTTGGTTTTTTTTTTTTTAACTATAATAGCATAGCCTAACTGCACCACAGCAGCAAGAACAGCATCTGTCAAGGTCACAATGAGAAGGATCCAGGTGTGACTATACTTCACATTCACTGTCACAGTTCTGACTTCACACCATTCTAACTTTTACAGGCAATCAGTTCACATGCCCCGATTCTGATCTATAAGATACTATCACCTCATCGGAGCTTCAGCACCTTGGGCAAACAAATTGCTACAGGTCTTTGGGGAAGTAGAATGAGTCTGAACAGTTAAAGTTCTAAACTTGTATAAGTTTGCACTAGTCCTGAACAGTTTGCGTCTAAGAACAAGGACAAAAATTCATTTTCACTATCTCCCAATCTATGTAAAAATCACAGCCATTTTTTAATATATGCTAACTAAAGTCAAAGAAACAGTTGTCAGTTTATTAATATAATCCCTTGGAGTAAAGCATCTGGGATGAACACTTTCCAAGATGGTCTTATTTAGAGGCAAGACTTGCTAACATAACACAATGCTCACTATCCACTACCACTTACCATTTGTGATCTGTTCTTCGGACAGCCATTGATGTCTTCAATCTTTTCATTTGCTGAAAAAGGAAATACGAGTCAGGAAGATAAATAATCACCAGAGAGACACTTTCAGTAGTGATGGTCAGGACACTTGAGGCCAACCAAGTCCTGAGGCCCATTCTGGGGTCTGTCCAATCAACATAGGCATGTGAAAAACTGAGACGCATCTAGCAAGCTTCAGGACTTACTCATCAAGCTGCTGTCCTCCAGGGACAGCTGGGGCAAGGTCGTCATCACTTAAAACAGGGACAACTGCGTTGATGAACAGACTTGCAGTGATGGGTGTCGTGGCAGTGTTTGAGACTGGGAAACAGTGAACTGTGATTGCACTTTGGGCCCCTAGAGAGGCAAATGTCAGTCGCTGCGACCTCCCCACAAGAGATGGGACAGTTCAGAGTGGATCGGTCCAGCTTCTCTCAGCTTCTGGGGATAATGCCACAAACAAAAGCAGCTTCAGCCAGAAGTACCACTATTGCTCCTGTTGTCCTAATACTTTTTTCCCGAAGTGGTAGCAAATGGGGAAAAAGAGAAAACTAGACTCAAAAATGGCTCAACCCAGGAGAGTATAAATAAAATCAGGGAACACAAATGCTTGAAGTCAAAACAACACCTAGCTTCTGAAAGAGACATGAAAGAAAGAAGTTTTGCTGAATTAATAAGAAATTGAGTACTAATAAGGAGGAGGAATGGCTCAGCTTCTCATAGAGAATACAGTCCATCCCAAGTGGATTGAAGAATCCCTGACAAAACACAACTGGAAATATCTATGGGGAAACTGAGTTTGAGAATGCGACATACAGGAAGGCAGGGCTGGCTGTGGAGACAGATACCCCAGGGTGAAGTGAATCCCAGCTCTAGAGCTCTAGATCACAGCCATGTCACTCAACCTCACTACCTGGTTTCCTCATCTATAAAATGGAGCTAATATTCCCTATTTCAGAAGAGGAACAATGAGAATTAGATGAATGATACCAATAAAACAGTCAGCACAGTGCCTAGTACACAGTGGGTGCTCCCTAGTCATATCCTTAACCTAATAATATATATTTTTACCATTTATATAAAACATACAAAGTAAAATTTTTCTTTTGTATGTCACTATGTGAATCAACTGTTAGGACTCCAGAGTAAAGAACTAAAGGTTGACCTCCTCTGAGGCCTTTATAAGCTCCCTTCCCAACCCCATGTCCCTATGTCCCATGCATTCATACCACAGAATGGTAAAGCCCCTAGATCTCTGCCTCACAGCACCCTGCCTGTGCCTCTCCTGGGCACTTGACCAACTACTATGTACCTCCCTCTTATCTTGTCTCCCCTACACAGGCTGGGAGAGCCTGGCAGATGTGTCAAGGTTATTTGTATTCTTAGAGCTCAATAATTGCTTGCAAAATTGAATCCCACCCCCCAAATCACATCAGAATATGTGATCACATCAGAATATGGCTAAAATTTCCATGAAGAGAAAAGGCATTAAAAACTGTCTAAAAGGGATATCAGAATCAAAGTGTCCCAACCCTCCCAAATTTTAGAACACCAGAGCCTAAATATAGATTGCCATTATCTCAAATTGGGTTTATTTTCCTCTAGTATTTCCACCTTGAGAGAGATGCAATCCAAGAAAGCAAGCTAGCAGCAGGAAATTGCTTATAAATCTAATTGCCTTGAGACATCCAAGTTAGTATAGATTCAGCCTGATCTACATCTTCTTTAGCACCTGCCAAAACTATTAGATGTTTGCATTTATGACTTACCTGGGGAACTTACAATCTTCAGAGATTCATTTAAATGTTCTCAACTCTGCCTAAAATAAAAGCACTGTGATTGGAATTTTAGAAGCCTTTCTCTTAAAAGAGGTGCCATGCAAAGTACATAAAAGATGTCTAAAGGACTGGGGGTATAGTTCACTAGTAGAACGTTTGCCCAGAATGCATAAGACCTTGAGTTCCATCCCCAGCACTGCAAAAATAATATAAAGAAAAAGAGCAAAATGACCAATGAATGGAAAGACTCACAGACCTTTGTTCTTCAGATCACCATAAAACAGCCAGAATATACTGCCAGCACATAAATTCCATAATATCAGAGATTTTTCATCTGCTTTGTTTTCTGCTGCAACCCCAGAACTTAGGTCAGTGCCTGGCATAGTAGCCACTCAAGAAATAATTGTTGAGTGGAACTAAGGAATAACTATTCTGAAGATTTCAATGAATCAAGGTTTTACTGCCTGTTTTGAGGCAGTGTCCCTTCACTTGTAAATACAGATGTACATACTGAATATAGAAAAATATGCATACCCTTGACAAATGGCACTCCTTTGTACATGGGAAATTATGGCAGGCATGAACTCTGACCCTGGAGTTGGATACTCAACATTGCAGAGAATAAATATATGGGCTCTTGATAATTGACACTAGAGGTATCTTCCAATTGGATACTCATGATGGCCAAAGTAATAAGTCACTGGATTCAGATCAATACGCAGTTCAGCATTAGGTCATTAGTGCTCATTAAAGTGAAGGATGAATAACTGTGATCCTCATAAGTCATTTGGAAAAATTTAAAAATTCTTGATATACCATTCGGATAACTGAAACCAAAGAGCTTGGTCCAATTACTCCTCTAATTCCTTTTTCAAGGCCTGTCATCCAAACCCAGTCAGGTGCTCTGTGAAGTCAAATATCACAGCTCTTATAACCTAATGCCACCAATTCACAACTGTCAAAATAAACCGATGAGGTATAGCCTATTTATGACCATGCCAAAGAGTACCCTGGAAGGTAGAAATCAAACGGCTAATGCAAACTCAAGCTAAATGCTTAATAAAATGCAAAATAAATACTTGGATCTCCTAGTTTCTAGTTTCACATAATTTAAAGACTTCTCCTTTACTTAAATTCCCAAGAATTCCTATGGTTGTCATAAATACTTAAGAGTGCTAACAGCAGCTCTGATCTGTTGGTAAGAAGGAAGAGTTGGATCTTCAGAGCCAAATTTTTAAACTCAGGATACAAGGTCTTTGGCTGGAATCCAAAAGCAGAAAAAATAAAGAAGTGAAGACATTTGTCCCCAGAATCCTCAACTATAATAAAAACTGGCACTGTTTTTATAAAAAAGGGCCAATGGTGATTTATTTATCCCATCATGTTGAAGACATTCTTAGCCCCACTAATGCAGAGACATCTCGGTACACAAGGTGACAAGTTTGGGATTAGATAAGAATAGTGGCCTCAAGCGCAAGGCCTTCTGAAAGACCCCCAAAGAATGCAGACCATTTCAACAAGGACACATCTGTGTCCTTACCATCCCTGGCTATTGGCAATTCAGCCAGTGGGAGAGACTGGTCACACAGAAGGGCAAATGACTTATCCAGAGTCATACACACAATCCATAGTAGGTTATTGATGAAAAGAAGGTACAGTTCCACATGCTCTCTGAATTTCTGCGCTGTGCAGAAGCAACCCAAATGAGGGTGGAAAATGAGCTATTAGCTATTCCCACTTCTAAAGCTACGTATCCCCCCATCCCCTTCACTCTCTCTCCAACTCTCTTTTGTTCATTTGTTTTCCTCCCTCTCTCCTCTTCTCTCTCCTTCTCTTCCTCCCTCACTCTAACCTCCTAGTATCTTCCCTGAGTGACAGCAATGTGCCTGGTCTTATGAACTTTCCTAATAACTCACAGGGATGACACAGTGATGGGCTGGCAGGCAACTGCAGGGCCTCAGGCAGCTGAGGACTCAAGAAGATAATCACACTAACAAGAGGCTGAACACAGAGACCCAGCCGTCAGCCACCAAAGGAAGGGTGTTCACAAGCCGCAGCAAAAGGCCCATTTCTTATTAAATGTCAAAAGTCAGCAAAGAAAAAATGTGGGTTTCAACAACCCCACTATCTGGATGGTGTCTGGGAGAGATGAAGACTTAGGAGCATAACAGGGAAGAAGCAATTACGACCCACCTTAAAGTAACATATCTGATGCCACTTTCCAGTCTTGGCATCAACCTGGCTCTCAGACTAGAGGCCAGAATTCATTGTTCTGTACCTTGTCACTGCCTGATTTTGCCTCATTATCCTTTGACTCTTCCCTGTAGCCTTTCTGCATACTGTCTCCTCCACCAGGCACATGCTGTCTACTACTTCCTGCTTCTTCCACCTGACTGCGACTTAAGCTTGATGTCTTGGCTTAGAGGCTAATTCCCTGGGGAAACTCTCCCCGATTCCCACCCTTCCAGCTCTATCATTCCATCAGGGTCTGGTCTCATAGCTCCATTCCTCCTTAACATTACACACTATGGGGGCTGGAGTGGTGGCTCAGAAAAAAACTCAATAAAAATTAATTCTCTCTCTCTCTCTCTCTCTCTCTCTCTCTCTCACTGTCCTTCTTTAAAAAAAAAATTACACACTATGTTCCTCCCAGGACTAGAAAGAGTTTGTCCCTTAAAGGGCACCACCTTGATACCTATGAGTTTTGCCAGGCTTCATTTAGACATTTTCTTTTTAATTTTTTACTTTGAAATAACTTCAAAATTACTTAGAGAAAAGGTAATGGAATAGTACAGAGAATTCCTACACACATTTATCCATTCTCATTTTCTCTCTCCCTCTCCTTCCCTGTCTTTTTTTTTTCCTGTGTAGGTATACATGTTATGGTTTGTTTTCTGAATCATTTTATGAGTAAGCTACATAAATCTTGTCCTTTGCCCCTTTATAGTTCAGTACATATTTCCAAGGAATAAGCATATCCTCTTCCATGGTACAATTACAAAATTCAGAAAATTTAACACTGATGCCATGCCAATTTTCCAATTTTGTCAACTAACTAAAAAATGTCCTATAGAGCATTTTATTTCTCTGAACAGGATTCAGCCCAGAATCATGTAGTGCATTTAGACTTCATGCCTCTTTAGTGTCCTTTGTTCTGGAATAGTGTCTTAGACTTTGTCTTTTATGATACTAGTGGTTTCGAACAATACAGACCAATTTTGTTGTTGCTGCTATTTTAACAGAATGTTCCGCAATTCAGGCTTTTCTGAGATTCCTCATGATTAGCTTTATTTTTCCATTACTGAATTGAGTATGACACAAGTGATCTGTGCTTAGGGTCTGATGTCAGAAGGATCTGACCCACCCCAATTTGAATCACCTGGGTCATGATGTGGCCTGGATATTCTCCTTAATGTTTACAAGATCTCCCCTTTCAACTAACAAGCAACCCATTCAAAGAGATTCTGAGACCATGCAAATATCCTGCCCCTCGTCAAACTTTCTCCTCTAGATTTCAGTCTCCGTTGATGATTTTTGCCATACAAATCTTCCCCATGACTGCAACTCTCCATATTTACTATCAGTTAGCTCTCTGCATAGCCTAACCCTCTCTTCTTCACTGACGTACTTATTTTTTAATTTACTTCTTTATTATTAGTATAAGTTTGTGGGTTCATATTTTATTCAGTGATTTTTTTCTCTGTCCACATGTTTTTATTGGTGCATTACAGTTACACATAATTATGGGACTTCCTGTTATATATTTACACATGACATGCACATGATATAATTTGGCCAATATCACTCCCCAGCACTTCCCTCCTCCCACCCCCTGGTGCTTTTTCTTTACTGATCTCCCCTTGATTTTTACTTTATTCAATGATTTTAATCTACTATTGTCCTCACATTACTTTTGATGTCCCCAGATCAGATTCTTGTTTGTAGCCCTGGAAGGCAGAACTCAATACTTCAATACTACTAAGGGGTACAAATTTTGACTTAATGAAAGAAGAGCTGCTATGGTCTGAATATTTGTTTCCGTCCCCCTCCCCTAAATTCACATGTTGAAACCTAACTCCCAATATGATGGTGGCCTTTGGCAGGAAAACTGGCTATGAGGACAAAGTCCTCATGAATGGGATTAGTGCCCTTATAAAAGAGGTTCTGGAGATTCCTCATCCACTTCCACCATGCAAGGACACAGTGAGAAGATGGTCATTTATAAACAGGAAACAGATCCTCAGACTCCGAATCAGCTGACACCACAAACTTGGACTCTCCAGGCTTCCAAACTATAATTTCTGTTAGTTATAAGCTACTCAGTCTACGGCATTTTGTTAGAGCAGCCCAAAAGGACTAGGACAGGAGTTTTTGAAGGATTCCATCTGTCCATCATTACAACAAGCTGCCTGGAGGGGTAGTAAGCTGACAATCACAGGAAGTAACTAAACAGGATGTTGACTATGTTTCAGAGAAGTGATCCATGTACCAGGTCAGAGCTTCCGAAGGTCCTTTCCAAACCTGACAGGTGAGAATATTGGAAAGGAGGTATGATGTACAATTTAAAGGAATGCTAAATGATAACAAAGAAAACTATCCAGGCTACCTGTTGGAAATGATCCAACTCAGGCTTGCAGTGAATAAAATTCTTATCTCTAAATCCTCTCAGCTTTTCCTGAACATCACTTCATGCCAACATGCTAAGTGCTGGGGATCCAAAAAGGAGGACAACTCAGACCCAGGCCTAGGGAGGACTCTAGCCCAACATCACAGGTAGAGGGAGAATGGTCGTGTCCCTCCACCTATACCTAGGCAGCCAGGGAAGGTATCAGAGAGCTATTGATTTTTCAAAAATCAGTAGGATCTCACCAGCCAGAGAATAAGCACACCTATGAGAATTCTGCACCGTGCAAGGAGTCAATGGGACTCCAATTCTCTGAAACTTTTATGTAGACAGAGATATGTGTATTTCTATACATACACACATGTATACTAAATACATGTACACATATAAATTATCTTTACACATTTTTTATTGGGCATATGTGTGAGGGAAAGCAGTGACTTCAAAATTAAAAAGCTGAATGGTTAATAGCTCAGCAACCCGGTCAGAAAATGCTTTTTCCCCTCCCTCACTCTGCCCCAGAAAGAGATCTGTGTTCACAAGATACTCTGCAATTCAGTCACAGATAATCTAGGAAATCTTCTGGGTCTCTGCTGCACACAGAGCAGAGGGTATGAGCCCCAGCACGACACATTCAGGAGAAGAATCATGTGCTAATGTCTGCCTTTGCTTGGGGGATCCCTGGGAAGAATGATCCTCTTTTGGAGGACTGAGGTAAAGCAATTTGGTGGCCTGAAGTACAGTCTGGGCTGCCAGTATAGGATAAGTATCCCTAATCCAAAAATCTGAAATATGCTCCAAATATGAACATTTTTGAGCATCAAGTTGACAACACAAGTGGAAAATTCCACACCATGAAGCATTCGTTCCATGGGTAAAGTTATTTAAAATATTTTTAAAAGTTACCTTCAGGCTATATATAAGGTATATATTAAACATAAGAAATTTCACATTGAGACTAACATCCCTGGGGCTGGAGCAGAGGCTCAGCAGTTATGGTGCTTGCCCAGCATGCACGAGTACATGGGTTCAAACCCCAGCACCCACGTACACAACTAAGCGTCAGAGCAACAAAAGCCATGTGAAAAACTAAATTAAAAATTTGATTCTGTTTGTCTGCCTCTCTCACTGTACTTCTCTCTTAAAAAAATAAAATAAATAAATAGACTAGCATCCCCAAGATATCTCATTGTGTGTATATGCAAATATTTCAAAATCCAAACGATTCTGAAATTCAAAACACTCTGGTCCCAAATATTTTAGGTAAGGCCTACCCAACCTGTATTAGACTGAGCTTCTGGAACCACAGATCAGTAGCTCAGATTCAAAGGAGACACTGCCCAAGGAATTCCTTCTTATCAGAACAGATTTTCAGGAAAGCATCCTCTGGAGCAACGATAAAGTGCTGTTTTACATCTTCATGGCATTGTTTAGTAAATCCAGAGCATACACACTATTATTTGCCCTGTCTGAGACCACGGCAGACATGAGTACTCTATCATGACACTCTCTGATGCTCATATTGAGACCTCATCATCCTTCTGGACATGTTTTTCTAGGAAGCTGCTACCAAATGCTGTCCAGGAGCACGTCACAATTTCCAAGCACATTTCATATTTGTTACTCAACTTGAACTTCATGAGATGGCCATAAGATCTGACAAAACATGTGTGACTGTCCCAACTTTAAAGATGGGGAAATAGGAAATAGAGATGAAGTGGCCCTGAATTCTCACTGCGGGGAGAGATGGAGCTAGGATGAGAGCAGTGTCTCTCAACAAGATCCTTTCTCTCCTGCTACCTGTTTTGAAACCTGGGAAGATTCCCAGTGGAAACAATTCAGTGCAACACAGAGATTCAAAACAGGCCACATGCTTGGCATCAATCTGCTGAGACAGATTCCACATTCCAGCTCAGACACAAATCACACTTTCCATGAAAAAAGACCCTTACAAGAAAATTCAGAACCTTCTTCCAAGGTTCTGAATCCTGTACCATTCATCTCTTTATTCTTAAAAAGAAGCACACAGCAGTACTCAATAAATGGTTACTGAACTAAAGTGAAGGGTGACAGAGCCTGGCTCTAGGGTCAGCGTATCTGGACTGGGATGTGGTGTGATGCTGCAGAGCAATGAAGCTTTCAAAGCACACTGACTCAGGTCAGGACGCCTGAGATACTGGGCTACTCAGCCTTCCTGGGACTCAATTTC